>PVJI01023152.1:0-23932 GCA_004026765.1 Micronycteris hirsuta
TCCAGTTTTGTTAACAATTTGATTACAAGCATTTTAAATTGCGCATCTGATAGGTTGACTATGTTGTCATCCATTAGTTGTAATTTGTTGTGGTCCTCCTTTTTGGCCATTTTCCTTCTTTTTATCTCGGTGCACTTGTCAGCTGGCAGAAGCCTGCGACCTGGGTCTCTTTTTGGATGACGTTGCCTCTGGGGGCGGGCTCTGGAAGGAAGCAATGGCGGCCTCCGATCACCACGGGCTACCGTCACTCCTCCGCTCCCCAGTTCCCCACCGCCTTTTCTGCCAGACTCGATTCTGCTGGCTCAGCCCTGGCCTCTCTCCCGCAGCGTCGCTGGCTTGCGGGATTCACCCCTTGTTTGGAGCCACGCCCTGTTCAGGCACTGGCAGCCTGAGTAGGGCGCAATTCGCGGCGTGAGTGAGACCCTCCGTGAGCGCTGCTTCCTCTGCCCGTTTCTGCCCCGCTTACCGGCCTGGATGTTCATCTTCTCCTACCTCCTGGGTGTCGGACTTCCCTTCAGTTCGATTCTGTCCGTTCTGGTTGTTTAACTCTTTGCTTCTGCATTAATTGTTCGGACATTCTGGATGTGCGGGCAGCGAGTGCGACCACCTACGCTGCCATCTTGGCGGAAGTCCAGTTTTTGCCACTGTTTCTTAAATTTTTAGCAGTATTTTAATTTTAAATTTATGGCATTCCTTGGACTTTCCTCCTATTTTAAAAATATTGAGAACTAATTAGAGAATGTTAAGGAAATACATTTTATAAAAAGTACTTAGAGCCCTGGCTGGTGTGGCTCAGTGGTTGAACACTGGCTTGTGAATCAAAAGGTCACTGGTTTGATTCCCACTCTAGGGCTCATGCTGGGTTGCAGGCCACGCCCCCAGTAGGGGTGTGCAAGAGGCAACCACACATTGGTGTTTCTCTCCCTCTCTGTCTCTCTCCCTTCCTCCCCTCTCTAAAAAATAAAATAAAATCTTAAAAAAAAAGTACTTAGAATATACAAATAGATGAGTTTAACTGATAGTGGAGAGACGGATTTCACTGTTTCTTTCAAACTGTCTTGTCAGTGGACTCTAACGTTGTCTGGTTTGTGTATCGCCATCGCCGTGCAGGTGATGCCACCACGTGAGGTGGTTACCAGGTGCTTGCTTTTGCATTACAGCTTCTATGCCATGGAACTTCACACTTGCCACATGTTAAAAGAGTTTATTTGTTGAATTAAGATTAGTCTTTTCAAACTGTTAATTTTGAAATCAGAGTTTGGGTAGATCACGATGATATTTTAGAGAAACAGCAGTTTCATGGTTTATAAATATGGTTTGAAAATCTTTATTTCTGTTAATCAATCATCATTTGGTATTAAGATTAGATAAAGAATGAATGTACTTTTGTTTATTGTTATCAGATTTCATGCTTAGGTTAGCCCTCAGAAAATCGTTTTGCCCCCCAATGAAATTGTGTGTACAAATGTAGTAAGCTTGCATTTTATGTTTATTTTTTTATTTTATTTCTTTTGCCTAACACTTACCCCTTAATGGATTGGTATAGTTTTTGTGAGTACCAAGAAACATTTCAGCAATTAATTGTTTACTGTAATTTATATATCCAGGCAGATACTAAACTCAGTTACCGTTACATTCTGTACTACTTTTATTTTTGATGTGGAAATTCTTAGAGATAAGAGCAAAATCAATTTAGATATTTACTTGTACAAGTGGCTTTGAGGCAGATACATATGAAATATTTTAGGTTTATATATAAGTATGATTTCCACAGATATATGAGAATTGTAAGATTACAAACTCTTAATCCATAAGTTAAAAAATTATTTTAAGTAACTTTGTGGAAATAAAAATAACAGTAAAGCCCTGGCTGACGTAGCTCAGTGGATTGAGCATGGGCCTGCAAACCAAGGGGTTGCCTTTTCGATTCCCAGTCAGGGCACATGCCTGGGTTGCAGGCCGGGTTCTCAGTGGGGGACACATGGGAGGCAACCACACATTGATGTTTCTCTCCCTCTTTCTCCCTCCCTTCCCTTCTCTCTAAAAATAAATAAATAAAATATTTTAAAAATAACAGTAAAAATCTTAAAGAGATGTTGAATGCCTTTTAGTCATGTGTTATCAGAAATATTCAAGATGCCAAAAAAGTACAACCACATGTAATAGCTTTTATGTTCTAGTAAGTTTGTATGTAGAAAGGTGATTTCATTTAAATTGTCAAAAATGAAAAGCAGAAATATTTTAAGATTTTATTTTATTTATTTTTATTTTTTATTTATTTTGAGAGAGATTAAGGGAGGGAGAAAGAGAGGAAGAGAAGCATCAATGTGAGGTTGCCTCTCGCCTGCCCCCTACTGGGGACCTGGCCTGCAACCCAGGCATATGTCCTGACAGTGAATCAAACCAGCAACATATCAGTTCACAGGTTGGCTCTTAATCCACTGAGCCACACTAGCCAGGGCTGTTTTCAGATTTTAAAATCTTGACCAGTTCTTCAATAAAGTTGTTTCTGAAACCAGCATGGTATTAATTATTAAGTGTTTTAGGAAAAGAGAAACTACATACCTGAAACACTTTGGGAAATATTTAAATCAGAAGCTCTCAGCTCAGTAGAGGCAGATTGTGAGAACAGAATTCAAGAGCATATAGCAGCTGCTAAGAGGAATTATTTCCAATAACAAGGGAGGAAGGACAACTTGCTAAAATAGGTGTTGGCTTTTTACCAGGGAAGGTAAGAACAACCACACAGAGCCCGCTGTCTGCGTCCCGCTCACCTGGTGAGGGACGGGCTGGCTCTAAGAGGGAGAGGGGACAGGGTGCAACAGAGTGACTTGGTTAGTACTGAAATCTAGGATAAGCTAGATTCAGTAAATAATCAGTGAAAATTCTTGTATGTAATTGTTAGCCCATGGTTTCTTCACTTGGGAGAAATCAAAAGGAAAGGCCATGGTCTCAAGATCCCTGTTTTTGGAAGAGAAGACATCACAACTCCATTGTCAAAGCCGTATACGGTCTCAGTTGGGGACCACAGCTGATGTTCTTAGGGAGCCTTGTGACAGATTGAACAGAGCTGATAAGATACTGCTGATGAATTCCAGGCGGCCCTAAATGATTGCATTTTGTATTTTCTTCATTGTGGAAAGTTTTAAATACAATTAGTGACTTTTTGTCTACCAGAGTATCGTTGTGACAGACATGATGAACTTTCTTGGCACTTACGATGAAGCTGCCCCAGCCATATTTGTGATGTGGTGACTGTGATCTAGAGTTAATGAGGTCAGGGTCACAGGTCCAATGCCTGGGAAAGCCGGTTAGCTTTGCTTTGTTCTCTGATCTCATATGGTGCTCTTCAACCAGACCAGCCATCTGGCGCTGGCAGATCATTGATCACAAAGGGACTAATAAGTGAGACATTGTGGGAGGAGCAGCATGAATCTTTCTCAATAGGTGTTGAATAATGAGGAAAACAATTCCGAAAGCATGTGCAAATTGTGTTTCTTACATTATCTTAACATGTGGAAGATAACATAGTTGCTAAATATTTTTGTCATTTCTGTTGAACTCTCATTTTGACAGTTGTTTTTCGAGTTAGGATGTTTTAGAAGTCCCATTCATTCAGCAGTTGTACATTTTCCTGAATGGTCTTAAGCTCCCTCTGGGTTTCTAGGACAGTGGCTGTGGTGGGGCAAACAGGCGAGTCTGCCAGTTGGAGATCAAACCACCTACTCAGCTGTTCACAGACCCAACACCACTGAATTTTAAAAAAGTGAAAAAAAAGGAAAGGGCCATTTTGAATGAGAATAAGTACACTGAGAATCTTCAGGGAAACATTCTATAGTTTTTCTAACTATTCCCGATCTACAAAGCCCATATTCCCTTCACTACAATGATCTGTGGCGTTGAGAGAAGTGTCAGAGGTCATCTAGACCTGTGCTGTCTGTGTGACAGCGCCCGGCCCCATGTGGCTCCTGAGCGTTGAAATGAGGCTTGTGCACACTGAGACGTGCCTCATGCTTCAGACATTTGGTATGAAAAGGAATGTAAAATACGTCGTTAATTATATTAAAATATTGATTACATAGTAAAGTAGTGTTTTAGCTGTGTTAGATTGAATAAAACATTTTTTAAATTAATTTTACCTTTTACTCTTTCAAATATGCCCAGTAGAAAATTAAAAATGATGTATGTGGCTCGCATTTGTGGTTTGCTATATTTCTGCTGGGCAGTGGTGTCCTAGACCAACCCCTCATTTTATAGATGAGGATGCTAAGGTTCAGAGGTTAAGTAACTGAGCTGAGTTCTTTCCGTTGCCTGTAGTCTCTCCCTGCTAGTAGGTTAGGTGCTCAGGAAGATGGATCTCTGAACCACTAAGGACCATTTAGTGCATGGCAGTCACCATATGTTGCCAGATCTGTGCCTGAGTCATTGCATATTAGGTGTGATGCCAGTTGGGGTATGTGTGTGTGTTTGTGTGTATGGGCATATATGGGAGCAGGAGTTTGTTTCATTTATAATATTGATGTTTAGGCTCAGTTTTACCTCCCTATATAGGTCAGAGGCCCTACAGCTTTATTTATCTCTAAGAAAAACACATTAAAATACTAGACACTAGCAGTTGTAACTTTGGGATGAGTAAGACATGCTGCTCATTTTAATGGGTACTTTTAATATGTATTTCTTGTTACAAAGAAGATTTCATACGGTTTTAGATAAACCTTGGTGGAAAAGCAGCAGGGTTTTCAGGCTCTATGTCTTTTGCATGGAGGAGAGCAGAGTGAAGAGAGATTGCTTAGCCTGCGTGCTGAAGAAAGATTATGAGCAGTTAGTTACTATCTGTTAACCTTGGACTCTCTTGATGTTCCAATACTGCACTGGTGCAAACCCAGAATATTTTTCAGTTTTGTGACAATAATGGTCTTTACTTGACAAAGATAAGAAGGAAGAAAGCCTTAGGATCAGATTTGTTGTTTGTTATTTTTAGTTGAGAGTTTTGTTTTCCAAATCGATAGAGGTAGCTCAAATTAACATCTGTTTTTTAAAAGATTTTATTTATTTATTTTTAGACAGAAGGGAAGGGAGGGAGAAAGAGAGGGAGAGAAACATCAATGTGTGGTTACTTCTCACGTGGCCCCCGCTGGGAACCTGGCCCGCAACCCAGGCTTGTGCCCTGACTGGGAATCGAACTGGCGACCCTTTGCTTCGCATCCCACACTTAATCCACTGAGCTACACCAGCTAGGGCTCAAATTAACATCTTTTTAAAATATATTTTATTGATTATGCTATTACAATTGTCCCATTTTTTCTTCCCTTTATTCCCCTCCACCCTGTACCCCCCTCCCACCATCATTCCCCCACCTTAGTTCATGTCCAGGGGCGATACATATGAGTTCTTTGACTTCTACATTTCCCATACTATTCTTAACCTCCCCCTGTCTATTTTGACCTTACAATTTATGTTTCTTATTCCCTGTACCTTTTCCCTCAAATGAACATCTTAAAGATATTTACTTTATGTAGCTTCAGATGTAGTCTTTCTTTTTGGTCCACACAGAGTTTTAAGTCATTCTGAGTCTATTGGCAGTGACCCAATGACAACTAATGAACAAGGACTTTGTAAGTCAGCCTCTGATAACTTTAATTAATTTCATCATCCATACTAGATAGTAATACGTATAAATTTTTCTTTTAGGAAGAGTATTTTGGAAGTTCAAAGAAGATAAATGATTAATTCCTGAATAGTAGCTTATAAAGACATTTCCAGATTATCATTTTTCTATGCTCTTTGTCTGTTACAAACAACCTCTGTTGATCCTGGGTACAGAGAAACAAAACCAGATAGCAATTTGGAGATTCCTACAAATTTAGTAGCCCCCCAAAAGTGATTGTCCCCTGTGGTGTGAAGTGTGATGCGAAGTACCATGACCATCCACATCCCGCCCAGCCCAGTTGGCACGAACCCAGTTTATGGCATGTCAGCACACACGTACCGAGCACACACATGTGCTGGGCACCATGGGATGGTGTGACAAGAACAAAGGTGGGGGATACAGAGCATTTGAATACGACAATAGTAGATCTCAGAGCAAAGCATTTAAAACTTTTGTTGTCATTTCTAATCTGGGAAAAGAATGTAGCTTTTTTTTTTTTAACATTTTATTTATTTATTTTCAGAGAGAGGAGAGGGGAGGGAGAAAGAGCTATGTATGGTTGCCTCTCATATGGCCCTCACTGGGGACCTGGCCCGCAACTCAGGCATGTGCCCCGACTGGGAATTGAACCGGGACCCTCTGGTTCCCAGCCCATGCTCAATCCACTGAGCTACACCAGCTGGGCAAGAATGTAGCATTTTTATAGAATGAATTTTACAGAAGCATTGTCATACAACAAATGGATTTCGATTAATATTCTGTAATTCACTAGCGATTTCATGTGCTCTCATGTTCAATGTCATGTCCCATTTCTAGCACTAACTGATATTTCCCTTCGGGTCGTTGGGACAGTGAGCTGGGGTACTGGGGTGCTGGTCATCCCATTGGGAGTCTTACTGAACATGGCAGGGTAGCACATGTCCCCTGTTTTCCCTCCTTCTTTTCTGGTTCCAGCTGTTTATGCCAGGCCTGTGGAGCTGGTAGTGAATATGAGAATGAAGGACTCAGAGTCTAGTAAAGAAGAAAGACATGGCAGAATGTAGAGTGTGCTCTGATAGAGGGCCAAAGCGCTGTGGGAACTCGGAGGAGGGAGTGAGTATTCTGGTGAAGAAGGGTAGAATGAAGATGGATAGGGAGGAAGTTCACAGAGGAAGTGACATTCGAGCTGGGTCTTGAAAGATGGGTAGAATTTTGGCAGGTGGAAAGGTATTCTAGAGGTAGGGAGCAGAGTGAGCAAAGATCTGGCAAGCATGAAAGCCTTGCTGAGGTGGCAGGAACATGGGGCGTAGAAGCGAGTGGCAGGAGACAAGACTAGAAAAGTGAGGCAAAATTTGGAGAGATTAAAAGGCAAAGAAGGATGACTTTTTTTTAGGCAATGGGGAACTATCAAAAGCAGGGAGTGGCATAATTGTATCTACTTTG
Source organism: Micronycteris hirsuta (assembly GCA_004026765.1). NCBI lineage: Eukaryota > Metazoa > Chordata > Mammalia > Chiroptera > Phyllostomidae > Micronycteris > Micronycteris hirsuta. The sequence continues at coordinate 7,073 of PVJI01023152.1, forward strand.
GAAGGATCACTGAGAGTTAAGAGGCCTGGTTCTAAGGTCAGCTTTCCCTCTAGCCTCATGACCTTGGGTGAGTCAGTTCACTCCTCTGAGCCTCAGACAATCTCCTGTGTAAGATAGAAGGTTTGGGCCAGAGTGACTCAGTCTGTCAGCAGACAAATACAGTAGTTGCTAAGGGCCTCGTCTGTGCCAGGTGCTGCTGTTGGTGCTGGGGTATGGGAGCGAACACAGGGCCCCTGCACTGTGGTGATCTTCCCGTGGGAGAGGCAGACGGTGAACAGTAAACAAGTGTGTAAGAGCATGTCGGGTTGTGAGAAGTGCTGTGAAGAGAGTAAAGCTGAGTGAGTGGAGTGAAAAGTAGTGCTGTTCACAGATAGAGTCGCGCAGGGAACTTTGAATGAGGTGGAAGAAGCCTTGGAAATGTTGGGCATCTCTTCCTAATCTCAAATCATAGATATAATTAAGTGAAAAGCTATGGGAGTTCAAGCTCTTACTCAAGCTCATTGATTTAAATTGATTTCCGTACAGATGTTGTTCTTACGGTTTCAATTAGTTCCACCAATATGGTTATTGATGGGCAGAATGTTTTTAGTCCTCCACCTTTTATATATAATTTGGCTAAGTACAGCAGGATCTCATTTTAGAAAACAGCCTCTCTGGTGTTCTGGAAAAATGCCACCCGTGTTGGTCATTTGAATCCTGCCTGTCTCCCTCAGCACATTATCCATCTCCAATCTTTATGGCTTTGGAAGGAGGAAGATACCAACCTTTACCCAACCAGATTTGGGCAGTTGCTCAACATATTGAATAGCTCTTCTAAGTTATTTTAATATAAATTAAAGTTAAGTGGGAGCTCTGGGATAGCCCTGCTTTAATTAGAGTTAGAATGTGTCTTAGGAGACCATTTCTGCCAGTTAAAATCGTAGCAGTGGCGTTATGGTTTTTTAAAAGAATCGTTAATGAGCTGGGTCTTTCTTGAGCTCTTAAAGTTTGGCTTATAGATGATCCTCGTCGAATCAAGTGAAAGGCTAAAGATTGCAAACATTCTTCTTTGGCCCTAAACCTTTTTCTTGGAGATGGTAATCAGCAGGAGAGTACGCCTACAACTGACTTGTTCTCTATACCTGAGACACTAAGTTGGGAGATCTGGACTTAACGTTTATTGAGGACAATTCCCGTAGAGTTTTAAATTGATGTCCCACAAATTGTGTCTGCAGGTTGGGCAGCTAGAGTGGAATGCTTTACTTTTAGGGAAAGTATATAATGTGATCCCTGACCTTATGCTGGCATGGAATCCAAGCTATGTTGCTGTTTCCTTGCCTAGTAGTTCACAGTGGAATTGGCCCTGCCTAAATTATGTAAATCATTCTATGGGACTTACAGGGAGTTGTTATAGAACTGAGTGACTTACATATTTGGGGCTTATGTGTGTATTTTTGTTCTTTCTGCAGTTTTTCTTTTACTGAATATAAAAGTATCTCCTGGGTCTTTGGTTCTGCCTTCTTGTTGTTTATAATCCCTGCCCTAGATTACTTCATTCTGCCAGTCCCTGTTGTTATATGATTTAGCTTTAAAAAATTAAATTCTCATTACAATTCCTTCATGCATCTGTCTTACTCAGAATGTTTAGTTATTTGGTATAGAGCTGAAGGAAAGAAAAGAGGAAGGGAGAGAGGGAGGGAAGGACAGAGGGAGGGAGGAAGAGAGGGGGGAGGAAGGAAGAAGTCTGTTTAGACACTAACAGATCATGTTAGTATTTGATTTACTTATATCTGAATTTTTAATATTCCATTTTTCCTCAAATATTAAAATTTTTATATAGCAAAATTTATATAGTAATAACATAAAATTTACCATTTTAACCATTTTAAGTGTTCAGTTTGCTGGCATTAACTACATTCAGAGTTGCACAACCATCACCACAATCCATTTCCAGAACTTTTCATCATCCCAAACAGAAACTCTGTACCTGTTAAAAAAATACTAATTTCTGTGAGTCCTGATTCTATTTTCTGTGAATTTGCCTATTCTAGATACCTTATGTAAGTGGGACTGTGCCGTATGTGTCCTTTTGTGGCAGACTTATTTCACTTAGTATAATGTTTTCAAGGTTCATTCATGTTGTAGCATATGTTAGACCTTTATTCCATTTTATGGCTGAATAAGATCCCATTTTATGTATATAGCATTTTTTGAAAATCCGTTTGTCTGTAGATGGACACTTGGGTTGTTTCCATGTTTTAGCTATTGTAAATAATGCTGCTATGAACAAAGGTGTACAGATACCCCTTCAAGACCCTGCTTTCAATTTTTTTGAGTATTGAAAAGAAGAGAGCTGGCTGGATCATATAGTAATGCTATTTTTAGTTTTTCCAGGAACGGCCATACTGTGTTGCGCAGTGGCTGTTTTATATTTTGCACTCCCACCAACAGTGCACAAGAGTTCTGATTTCCATCCTCTCCAACACTTGTCTTTTTTTCTTTCGATAATAGCTATCCTGACAGGTGTGAATTGGTATCTCACTGTGGTTTTGATTTGCATTTCCCTAATGATTAGTGATGTTGAGCATATTTTTATGTACTGATTGGCCATTTTTATGCCATCTTTGTACAAATGTCTATTCAAGTCCTTTCCCCACTTTTAAATTGGGTTGTTTTTTGTTGTTGTTGTTGAGTTTTAGAAGTTCTCTGTATATTCTGGGTATTAATCCCTTTTCTGATAATATGATTTGCAAATATTTTTTTCCACTTTGTGGGTTGCCTTTTTACTCTATGGATAATGTTTTGATGCACAAAATTTTTATAAATTTCAATTTGTTTATTTTTTCTCTTACCATCTCTGCCTTTGGTTCATTTCCAAGAAATGATGGCCAAATCCAACGTTGTGAAGCATTTGTCCTCTATTTTCTTCAGAGAGTTTTATTGTTTTAGGTTGCATTTTGGTTCTTTGCCCATTTTGAATTACTTTTCATATATGGTGTTAGGTAAAGGTCCCACTTCAGTTTTTTACATGTGGATATCCAGTTTTCTTAGTGCCATTTGTTGAAAAGACTGTCCTTTCCCCATTGAATGGTCTTGGCACCCTTGTCAAAACTCATTTGACCATATATGCAAGAGTTTATTTAAGGACCCTCTATTTTATTCCATCAGAAAACATGTGTGTCTTTATGCTAGTACTATACTGTTTTTAAGTATATTTTATTGACTATGCTATTACAGTTGTCCCAATTTTTTCTCCCCTTTATCCCCCTCCTCCCTGCACCACCCCTTACCCTCCAGCATGCACCCCCCCTTAGTTCATGTCCATGGGTTGTACATATAAATTCTTTGGCTTCTATATTTCCTATACTAGTCTTAATCTCCCCCTATTTTCTACCTACTTTACCTTATCTGGGAAGCACTTTATCCCCTTCCATTCTAAATGATAGCTTTGCCAGATAGTATTCTTGGATGTAGGTCCTTGCCCTTCATGACTTTGAGTACTTCTTTCTAGCCCCTTCTTGCCTATAAGGTTTCTTTTGAGAAATCAGCTGATGGTCTTATGTGAACTCCTTTGTAGGTAACTGTTTCCTTTTCTCTTCCTGCTTTTAAGATTCTCTCCTTATCTTTAATCTTGGGTAACTTAATTATGATGTGTCTTGGTGTGTTCCTCCTTGGTTTCAATTTATTTGGGACTCTGAGCTTCCTGGACTTACTGGAAGTCTATTTCCTTTGCCAGATTGGGGGAGTTTTCCTTCATTATTTGTTCAATTAAGTTTTCAAGTTCTTGCTCTTCCTCTTCTCCTTCCAGCACCCCATGATTCAGATGTTGGAATGTTTAAAGTTGTCCCAGGGGTTCCTAAGCCTCTCCTCATTTTTTGCATTGTTTTTTCATTCTGTTCTGGCTGGATGCTTATTTCTTCCTTTTGTTCCAAATCGTTGATTTAAGTCCCGGTTTCCTTCTCTTCACTGTTGGTTCTCTGTATGTTTTCCTTTATTTCACTTTGTGTAGGCTTCACTTCTTCCTTCATTTTGTGACCATACTCAACCATTTCTGTGAGCATCCTGATTATCAGTGTTTTGAACTCTGCATCGGATAGGTTGGCTATCTCCTTATTGCTTAGTTCTTTTTCTGGAGTTTTGATCTGTTCTTTCATTTGGGCTATATTTCATCTTGGAACACCAGTCCGGATGAATGTTTCTTTAACTCCTTGGTTGTTGGATTTCCATGCAAATGATTTTCTGGCAGTTCTGGTTATTCTTTGTTTTTAAACTGGTTGTTATCCTTCTGCTTATGCAAGGAAGTGAAGTGTTTCTGCCTACGCCTCCATCTTGGCTGGAACCCTATAATGTTTTGATTACGGTAGCTTTGTAGTAAGTTTTGAAATCAGGAAGTGTGAGTCTTTCATTTTGGTCTTCTTCAAGATTGTTTTTGGCTCTCAGGGGCTCCCTGATAGTCCATGTGAATTTCAGGGCAAGTTTTTCTGTTTCTGCAATACAAATCATTAGGATTTTGATAAGGATAGCATTGAATCTGTAGATTGCTTTGGGTAGTATTGATGTTTTAACAATAATCAGTCTTCTAATCCATGAATATGGGATATGTTTCCATTTATTTATGTCTTCTTTAATTTCTTTCAGTAGTGTTTTGTAGTTTTCATTGTACAGGTCTTTCACTTTCTTGGGTAATTCCCAAGTGTTTTATGCTTTTTTATGCTATTAAAAATGGAATTATTTTATAATTTTATTTTCAGATTGTTTATTGTTTGTGTATAGAAATAGAACTGATTGGTGTATGTTTACTTTGCATATTGCTACTTTGGTGAATTCATTTATTTTATCAGCTTCTTTGTGGAGTCTTTAGGGTTTTCCACATATATGATCATAATTATCTGCAGACAAAGATGATTTTACTTCTTTCCAATGTGAATGCCTTTTATTTCTTTTTCTTTCCTAATTGCTCTGGCTACAACTTCCAGTACTGTTTTCAATAGAAGTGGTGAAACCAGGTATCTTTGCCTTTTGCCTGATCTGAGAGGAAAAGCTTTCAGTCATTCACCACTGAGTATGATGTTTGCTGTGGGTTGTTAATGTATGGCTGGTATTCATGTTGTGGTAGTTTCCTTCCATTCCTATTTTGTTGAGTATTTTTATCATGGAAGAGTGTTGAATTTTGTCACGTATTTTTCTGCATCAGTTGAGGTAAACATGGGGTAGTATCCTTTATCTTGTTGATATGATGAATTACATTGATCAATTTTCATATGTAGAGCCATCATTGGATTTCAGGAATAGATTCTGCTTGGCCACAGTTTATAATTATTTTAATATGGTGATGAATTATGTTTGCTAGTATTTTACTGAGTATTTTTAAAGATTTTATTTATTTATTTTCAGAGAGGAGAAGGGAGGGAGAAAGAGCAATGTATGGTTGCTTCTCACATGGTCCTCACTGGGGACCTCGCCCGCAACCCAGGCATGTGCCCCGACTGGGAATCGAACCGGGACCCTCTGGTTCCCAGCCCGTGCTCAATCCACTGAGCTACACCAGCCGGGCTTACTGAGTATTTTTATATCAGTGTTTCTAAGTGATATTGGTCTGTAGTTTCCTTTTCTCGTGGTGTCTTTGTCTTGCTTTGTATCAGTGTTATGCTGGCCTTATAGAATGAGTTAGGAAGTGTTCTCTCTTCATTTTTTTTTTTTGTATGGAAAAGTTTGAAGATTGGTATTCTTCTTTAAATGTTTAGTAGAATTTACTACTGAAGCTGTCATTGGGAGATTTCTGATCACTGATTCTATTTTATTTTCTATTCAGATTTTCTATTTCTTATTTCTTTGTGATTTAATTTGGTAGGTTTTGTGTGGTAGGTTTTGTTCAGTTCATCTGGGCTCTCGAATTTTTTGGCACATAATTGCTCATGGTACTTTCTTCTGTTTCTCCTTTTTATTTCTATAGAATCATTACTTATGTTCCTACTTTCATTTCTGATTGTAGTAATTTGAATCTTCTCTCTTTTATTTCTTAGTCTATCTAGCTAAAGGTTTGTCAACTTTGTTGATCTTTTCAAAAAATGAACTTTCAGATTCATTTATTTTATTGTTTCTCTATTCTGCATTTTGTTTATTTCTGCTTTAATCTTTATTATCTCCTTTCTCTGCTAGCTTTGAGTTTCATTGTTCTTTTTCCTCCTTAAGTTGTAAAGTTGAGTTGTTGATTTGAGGTTTTTCTTATTTTTAATTTAAATGTTTATAGCTATAAATTTTCTCCTTAACATTTATTTTAGTGTGTCCCATATGTTTTGGTATGTTTTGTTTTCATTTTCATTTGTCTCCAAATATTTCCTAATTTCCCTGTGATTTGTTCTTTATCCATTGGTTGTTTAAAAGTGTATTGTCTAATTTACAAAATTTTGTGAATTTTCCAGTTTTACTTTTTTAAATTGATTCATAACTTCATCTCGTGGTCAGAAAAGATACTTTGTATAATCAATCTGTCTTTTAAAATTTACTCAGACTTAATTTGTGGTCTAACATATGTTCTATCCTGGAAAATGTCAGTGTGCACTTAGGGAGAATGTGTATGCTATTGTTGGTTAGAGTGTCCTATATATCTTTTAGATCTGGTTGTTTTATTATCATGTTTAAGTTTTCTATTTATTTACTCATCTTCTGTCTGGTTGTTTTATGCATTATTGTGAGTGGGGTATTGAAGTCTCCAACTATTACTGTAGAAATAAATGTCTTCCTCCCTTTGTTCTGTCAGTTTTACTACATATATTTGATGGTCTCTCATTAGATGTGTTTTTTTTTATTGTTGTTCAATCACAGTTGTCCCCATTTTTCCTCCCATTACTCTCCCCTGCCCTTCCCACCCCCACCTCCCACATTCAATCCTTTCCCTCCCCATGTTGTCTTTGTCCATGTGTCCTTTATACAAGTTCCTTGACAACCCTTCCCCTTCTTTGCCCCGTTATCCCCATCCCCCCTCCCCTCTGGTTACTGTCAGTTTGTTCTTTATTTCCATGTCTTGGTTATATTTTACTCACTTGTTTGTTTTGTTGATTAGTTTCCACTTATAGATTAGGTCATATGGTATTTGTCTTTCACCACCTGGCTTATTTTATTTAGCATAATGCTCTCCAGTTCCATCCATGCTGTCACAAAGGGTAGGAGTTCCTTCTTCTTTCTGCTGTGCAGTATACCATTGTGTAACTGTACCACAGTTGTTTGATCCAGTTATTTACTGATGGGCACTTAGGCTGTTTCCAGAACTTGGCTATTGTAAATTGCACTGCTATGAACATTGGGGTGCATAGGTTCTTTTGGATTGGTGTTTCAGGATTCTTAGGGAATAATCCCAGCAGTGGAATTGCCAGGCCAAAAGGCAGTTCCATGTTTAGTTTTTTTAGGAAATTCCATACTGTTTTTCACAGTGGTTTCACCATTCTGTATTCCCACCAACAGTGTACTAGGGTTCCCTTTTCTCTACAACCTTACCAGCACTCTTCATTTGTTGATTTGGTTATGATGGCTACTCTGGCCAATGTGAAGTGGTATCTCATTGTGTTTTTAGTTTGCATCTCTCTAATGGCTAGTGATGCTGAGCATCCCTTCATAATACTCAAGGGAAGAATCCATCAAGAAGACATAAACATTGTAAACATATATGCACCCAATATAGGAACACCCAAATATATAAGGAAAATCTTGCAAGAAAGAGATAGACAGCAACACACTTATACTAGGGGATTTTAACATCCTACTGTCAACAATGGGTAGATCTTCCAAACAAAATATCAGTGATGATAATGTGGCATTAACAGTGCTCTAGATCAAATGGACTTAACTCACACACACACACACACACACACACACACACACACATGCATATATATATATATATTGACCTTTCATCCCAAAGAAGCAAAATACACATTCTTTTCAAATGCACATGGAACATTTTCAAAGATAGACCACATGACAGGACACAAAACAAGCCTCAATAAATTCAAGAAAATTGAAATTATAACAAGCATTTTCTCAGATCACAATGGTCTGAAACTAGAAACCAATGTCAAGGAAAAAAATTCAAAAACATTTAAATTCATGGAGATTGAATAGCATGCTATTAAACAATGAATGGGTTAATAATGAGATCAAGAAAGAAATCAAGAAGTTCCTGGAAACAAATGAAGATGAATACATATCAGTCCAAAATTTATGGGACACAGTGAAGGCAGTCCTGAGAGGGAAGTTCATAGCGATACAGGCCTACCTAAAAAGAAACATTTCAAATAAACAACCTAACCCTACACCTACAAGAACTGGAAAAACAACAACAAACAAAGCCCAGAGCAAGCAGAAGGAAGGAAATAACCAAGATCAGAACAAAACTAAATGACATAGAGACTAAAAGCACAATTCTAAGGATCAATGAATCCAGGAGCTGGTTCTTTGAAAAGATAAACAAAATCGACAAGCCTTTAAGCAGGCTCATCAAGAAAAAAAGAGAGAGGACCCAAATAAACACAATCAGAAATGAAAGAGGAGAGATTACAACTGACACCACGGAAATACAAATGATTATAAGATGTATTTTTTATAATTGTTATATCTTCTGGCTCTATTGAAACTTTTATTAATATATAATGTCCTCCTTTGTCTTATAACCCGTTTTGACTTAAAGTCTATTTTGTTTGATATTAGTACAGCTACTCCTGTTTTCTTTTGGTTACTATTTGTATGGAATATATTTCTTCATCATTTTACTTTTACCCTGTTTGTATCTTTGGATCTTGTTGATAGCATATAGTTGGGTCATGTGTTTTTATCAGTTCTTCCAATTGCTGTCTTTTGATTGGAGAGTTTAATTCAATTACATTTTAAGTAATTACTGATAATGAGGGATTTACTTTTGTCATTGTGCTATTTATTTTCTTTATGCCCTGTCGTTTTTTTTTTGTCCCTCGTTTCCTGCATTACTGTATTTTGTGTTTATTTGATAATTTCTTAGTGAAATATTTACTTTTCTTTCTCAGTTCCTTTTGTGTGTATTCAGTAGTTACCTTTTGTGGTTACCATGGGGATTGCATTTAACATCCTAAAGTTGTTACACGCTAATTTGATTTTACACCAGTTCATGCGAAAACTCTGCTCCTTTACAGGTCTACCCCCACCCGTTTTGACTGTTGTCACAAAATTATATTTTTATACATATGTGCCAAAAAGTACAAAGTAATACTTCTTTTAAATGCATTAGTCCCTAAATTGTATAGAAATCAAAATTTGGAGTTATATGCCAAAGATACAGTAATTCTAGCTTTTACACTATTTTTTTCCTTTAAATGTATTGGTCTCTTAAATCATGTAGAAAGCAAACAAAGGGCAGTTGCAGATCACAGTTACAATAATACTAACTTTTAATAATTGCCTATGTATTTAACTTTGAGATATGGATTTCTCCATACGGTGTTGAGTTTCTGTCTAGTGTCCTTTCATTTTACCTTGCAGGACTCTCTTTAGCATTTCTTGCAGGGCTGATCTAGTGGTCATGAATTTCCTAAACTTGTGTTTGCTGGGAGTATTTCCATTTCTCTCTCACAAAGACAGTTTTGCCAGTTATAAGATTCTTGGTTGATAGTTTTTTCTTTTATTGCTTTGACTATATCAGCCCACTGTCTTCTGGCCTCCAAAGTTCCTGAGAAATCTGCTGTTAATGTTATCGAGGATCCCATGTATGTGACGATTCACTTCTGTTTTGGTGTGTTCAAGATTCTTCCCGTGTCTTTTTAAAGTTTGATTATGATGTGTTTCAGTGTGCATCTCTCTGAGTTCTTATTACTTAGAGTTATTGAATTTCTTGGATGTGTATATTAATGTGTCTTATCAAATTTGGGAGGTTTCAGCCATTATTTCTTCAAATATTCTTTCTGCTACTTTCTCTCTTTCTTATCCTTGGACTTCCACGAGGCATGTGGTGGTCCTCTTAATGGTGTCCTTGAGCTCTGTTCACTTTTCTTCAATGTATTTTCTATTTCTCAACCTCAGTAATTTCCATAGTCCTGTTTTCAAGTTCACTGATTCTTTTTTCTCCCTGCTCAAATCTGCCTTTGATTCCATCTAATGATTTTAAAATTTTCTCTTGTACTTTTAAAGTTCTAGAAATTTTTTGGTTTCTTTTTAGGTTTTCTGTCTTTTTATGAGTAGTTTCATTTTGCTCACATATTGTTCTCTTGACTTTCTCTACATCTCCCTTTAGTTCTTTTAGCATCTTTAAGACAGTTGTTTTAAAGTCATTGTCTAGTATATCTGTCATTAGGTCTTTTTTCAGGGACAGTTTGTTGGGGTTTTTTTTTTCTTTGAATGTATCACACTTTCCTGTTTCTTTGTGTGCCTTGTGACTTTTTTGTTGTTGAACACTGGATATTGGAATCTAATAATGTGATAATTCTGGAAAACAGATTCCCCCCCCTCCGCAGGTTTGCTGGGTTTTTTGTTGTTGTTATTGTTTTTGTCTTTTTGATTGACCTATTTGTCTCTGTGCTGAGGATTAGCCCTAAATGTGAATTTAATGTCTGCTCAGCTCTTTCGTGAGACTTCCCTTGGGCATGCATGACCACTTTCTGATTTCCTTGCATATGCAGTCATTTTTTACATATCTTTGTCTTTAATGTCTAGATCCCCAAAGAAGAAAGAGGAAAAAATCGAGGGCAGAGGAAGGGCTTTAGTCTTTTAAATGCCCTGGAAGTCATTTTAACCAGAGGAGATGGGGTTTGCAACAGTGGGGGAGGTGCAACAACAGTGGCTGTTAGCGTCTTTGCCTGTACTTCTGTGATAAGACACTGTAATCAAAGCAGACATCCCCAGTATTTGGAAGACAGAGTTCTTTTTCCCACCCTGGTTTCCTCAGACTGTGTGCATGCCACGCCAGGAACCAAGCACAGCTGCCTGTTATTTGGCAGAGGTGTGGGGAGGTATAGCTGCCTCTGTGCTAAGAGCTGAAATTGGCTGAAACTAATCACAATTTACAGTGTTCCAAGTCTTCCCCTGGAAGTTGTAATCCTTCAACAGACTACAGAGTTCCAAAATAGTTATATCAGGCAGATTCTGTTACTGCAGTTGTTTTCTAGATGGGGAGGCAGATTCCTGGTATTTCCTATTCTGCCTTCTTCCCCAGAATCCTCTCCTCTTAGCCCACTTTTGAATTTGGATTCTGGCTTTTTTGTTGTTGAGTTGTAGGGATTCTTTATATATTCTGAATATTAAGTACTTATCAGATGTCTGATTTTCAATATTTTCTCTCATTCTATGGATTGTCTTTTGACTCCCTTGATAGTGTTCACGTGCTTTTTTAACTATAACAGTTACACATGAATGGGAAAAGGAGATTAATGTAAAAATCAAGCAGCAAACACAAACCTAGCTGTCTAAGTAGATGGGAATGCTGGTGCTATATGGTGAGGGCTCCCAGGAGAAGACAAGATGACCACAGTTTCTTAGTTACAGTCTGACCTCAGCTTCCCTGCTGAGCATAGAGTTTATACCTGCTGCTCCTGGGAAGCCAGCGGGCAAGGCCGTGAGTGACCCCTGAGCAAATGTAGAACGCCTTACAGTCATGGCTCTGACATGGAGTGGAGTCAGGTATTGGTCCTTGATGAATCTTTCCTCCACGTTGCTTCCCAAACTTTGCTGATTACCCTCATATTTTGGTTTTCTTATATTGTATATCTCTGTCCTCTTTGATCAGCACTGATATTCTGTCCATGGCATTCACCTGCTTTTCCCTGTCAAAGCTCCCTCTGTGCTAAATACACACTTTGCTAATTGTGCCTTTGTCCTGACATGACCGTAGTTCATTGGTGAGAGGAAAGCTACTTACTAGTTCAGTGAGTAACCAGATAAACTTTTATTCTGGATATTTCTTTGGGGGATGGGATTATGCATTACAGTTCCATCTTAAAGATGTTTTTCATTATAAGTCTTATGTTTGCAACTACTATATCCAACTTTCTCAAGAAATTTGCCTTTTTTACTGGAATTGTCATTGTTTGTTTACAACTTGAAGCTTCAGTGGTATGCTTATGGTTTTCACTGTCAAGTTGAAGAGAATTGCCTTTACTTCTCTCTCCAAACCCATACTTAGGACAATGGGAAGAAAACAACAATATATCCTTACTGGCTCTCTCAGTGTGGCAAATACTTCTTTGTGGTGATATATGAAGCTGAGTAAGTAAGCAAAAAACTTGCAATACATATTTTCAGGAAATCATCTCTGCAATGTGGTAGATGGAGAAACAGCATGAAGGGATAGCATACGTTTTCAGTACATGGTTCTTTGTCTTTAATTCTAGTAAGTAAAATCAAAACAAAGCAGAAGAAATTCTTTGGAGGATGAAGGTCATTAAGAAGTTCAGAAACAGTGCTGTTTTCTGACACATCTCTGCAAAGGTGCAAAGATACTAACACCTACAGTTCTGTCTTTAATTGATAAGAGGGGTTAGTAGAGGAACCCACTTTTTGTGCATGAGATTAACTCCAAGCGTGGCGAGCTCTGGAATTATCATTGTCAAATAGGTTGATGTACACCAAAAGTAGAGCTTTTCATCATGTCCTGTTTCTACTCCCAGGGTGCCATATCAATTCTGAAGAATGGATAAATTTCATGAGCCCAGTATTGCACTGATAGGTTCAGTCAATATAGAATTGGAGGATTGAGGACTATTGTCTTCTTATAAAAGAATAAGAGTTCTTTTCAGATACAGTTGAATCTTTATTTTTGTTAGTGGACTGATACTATTACAGAGTTGCCCCACTGGAATAATTTTATGGTAACTGAACTTCTGAGGTATAAATGTGTATATATATACATAGGACTTAGTTTTGATGCAATCTTATTTATAAATAGTTTCTTGAAATGTAGTATTTGCACTTGATTGGTGAGAGAGAGTATCTTTGGGAAGGTAATAAAGGAACAAGTATTTCCTCAGAGGATATTTCAGAGTTTTACTGCCCCGAGTAATTTGCAGCATAAAAGAAACGAGCCATTTCTGTACCTAGCTTCAGGTTATAGTCTTGCAGTATTTTTGGCCCCCTTGCTTCAGCTACAGTGAATGTGTTTGCATTTGTCCAAGCGCTAAGAATAGTTAATTCCATACCACCACCATCCTTGCAACAAGAGAAGAAATAAATAAGGACTTTCCCTTTTCAGTGGAGTGAAACTTCCAGACCCCGGGCTTGGCAGATTGTGTTTCACCCAACATCTCTAAATATCTCTGCGCTGTTTAAAGGCGGGGAGACGACCAGGATCCCTGATTGAACTATGAGCTCATAGGCCTCATCGCCACCTGCCCGGATGCTGTGGGCTTCTCACTCCAAATCCGACAGGCTGCAGCTCTCCTCTCCGACCAGTCTTCTTGCCTTTCAATTCCACCATTTGCTTAGAGTCATGATCTGTGTTTTCTGCCTTGATTATGACCTGCCTCTCTTTTCTCCCCCGTCCCATCTTCCTAGCGTATCAGTCTTCCAGTTTTATCTACCCTCACGCCCAGCCTAGACTCCACAAACCATCGTGTCAATGATTGTCAGTGCCTTCCCAGCATCCTTGAACACCCACCCAGAGCCCCCGCTGTTGCACACCCTGCACTTTCCTCGGCTTCCAGCTCTCTTCACCAGTCCTGTTACACGTTTGTATTGCCTGTCCTTGACTGAGCCATCATTATTTGTCAGGACTAAAAGGTTTCCAATAAAATACTGATTAAAATTACAATGACTTATTATTTTATTGTCCTTCACTCCTTAGCAAAATTGTCAAAGCAGTCATTTCAAAGCTTTCCCACACACTTCAAATCCTCCTTCATTTCTGAATGACTTAGTCTCTTGCTTGTCTTAGCAAAGTCAGCATGAACTTGCTTCTCTTCCTTCTCTCCTCGAGTATTTCAGTTCCTATAGCTACTTCACTATATTAGGTTTTCTTTACAACTCAGTTATTTTAACATATTTTTTTAAATTTATTGATTTTTAGAGAGAGACCGTAAGGGAGGGAGACAAGGGGTGGGGGGCCGGAGGGAGAGAGAAAGAGAGAGAGAAATAGATTGATTTGTTGTTCCACTTATGCATTCATTGGTTGATTCTTGTATGTGCCCTGACTGGGATCAAGCCTGCGTCCTTGGTATATTGGGATCACGCTCTAACCAACTGAATTACCCGGCCAGGGTTTAACAGATATTTTTTTCAGTGCTTGCTTGTTGATATTTGGTAGGTGCTGCATAGTAATAACTTATTTTAGAATGGATCAGTATACGTTATTAGGTACTTGCATATATATTCTCTCGCAAAATCGTTATCCGAGCTCACCTTCTATAGTGTTTCAGGAATAAAGCTTCCTTTTTCCAAAAGCAAGCTTTCTATTCATTCTCTTAACCTTATTTCCCTCCCCCTCAGATTTGTTCTTAGATGATCTCCTTTCTCCCAATAGTTCTTTTCCTTCTGATATAAATACCTTTAGGCAGGGCCTATTATTTAAAAACAAACATACAAAAAAAGCTCCCAGGGCTTACTCCATCTTTGAGATGCCATTCCGTCTTTTTTCTTCCACTCACTCATGGATTTTCGTAAGTATAGCCTCACGTCTCAACGTTAACTTTTAAATTTTCCACTAATTCCTTATCTTGTAAGTTCTGGCTTCCTATTCCCATCTTGAACTAGACTGCCTTTTACTGATTCACCAAAAATATCAACCACAGTCCCCCAAAAGAGCCCATTTTATAATCTATGCCTGATAGCAGACTAGTCACAGACATATGAAATGAAAAGACAACTGAAGTCACTGAGATTTTGGCATTGTGGTTCAGGACGCCCTGCTGTGGGTCTTGGGCTGTGGGTGACGGAGACAGCCAAATGCAGTAAGCAGGCCAGCAGGAGCTCTCAGTTCCTGAAGAAGGTGATGGAGTATCTCTGGAACCTCTTGATGTGAGTCTTTATGATCACACAGGTGACAGGGAACAGTCATTTTCTGTGATTCCTCGCCTCCCTTCTGTGGTTACTTGTTTGTGGGATGAGGCCACTGGCAGAAATTTCTCTGCCTTTTCCTCCTGTGCCTACAAGTGAGCCCCGACTTCTCTGTAATACGTCCAATTTCCAGGGAGATAAAGCGCAGGCCCGTTCGTCTTTGCTCTGAGCGTGTGCTGGCCTGTGCTGGGCTCACAGTTTTCCAGGCCCCATAAGATGCAGACCAGGGACTGCAGCTCTCCACACATGTCAGAAGGCAGCCACTGCAGTTGGTTCATTTTGAATACCCTATCCAGGTATAAGAAATTAGACAATTATATTTTTACTTCCATCTTTAAGTTATCTTGGGAACATTGTTAAATACATCTCAAAACTCCAAGGTTTTGCATGAGGAATTTTCCACCTCATTTGGGGATCAGTAGTGTGTCTAAAATTTTCAGTGCTGTTATCATTCCCAATGGTGTGGCTCAGAGGCAGGTGGCTAACAGGTACTGTCTTGGTAAACAGGATTGTTTTGCTCTGGTCCTACATGTGTAGATGGAACACACACACAGATACACACACACACACACACTCATACACTATGGGGAAGGCCTGCTACGGTGCTGTGTGCATTGAAGAAAATAAACAAGTAGCTCATTGAGTTAGTGCATAAAAAGAAATGAACCCATGAGGACTAGGAGTGTCTGGGTGTTACAGGTGACTGGAAAACAGCATAGAGATGGAAAGGAGATGGTGATAAATAGAGAAAATAGAGAGAAGTAAATGGGTTAAGACAAAAAAGAAACAGTAAAAATTAGAGCCAGATACATTGAAAAGAAATGTAATAAGGAAGTTAGAATTAGCCATGGTGGTTCAGGTGGAAAGTTGCAAAACACTATAGAATAAGGATTGCCTGGGTCACAAGATTAAATAAGATGGGGACTTCCGCCAAGATGGCGGCGTAGGTGGACGCACTCGCCACCTGCACATCCAGGGTGTCTAAACAACGAACGCAGTAGCGAAAAATTAAACGACCAGAATGAACAGAATCAAACTGAAGGGAAGTCCGACACCCAGGAGGTAGGAGAAGACGAACATCCAGGCTGGTAAGCGGGGCAGAACCGGGCGGAGGAACGGAGTGAGAGGCAGCTCTCACGGAGAGACTCACGCCGCCAGTGCCTGAACAGGGCGTGGCCCGGAACAACAGGTGAATCCCACAAGCTGCCGGAGAGAGGCCAGGACTGAGCCAGCAGAACCGAGTCTGGCAGAAAAGGCGGTGGGGAACTGGGGAGTGGAGGAGTGACGAGAGCCCGCAGTGATCGGAGGCCACCATTGCTTCCTCCCAGGCCCCGCCCCCAGAGGCAACGTCATCCAAAAAGCGACCCAGGTTGCAGGCACCTGCCAGCTGACAAGTGCACTGAGATAAAAAGAATGAAAATGGCCAAAATGAAAGATCAGAACAAATTACAACTAACGGATGATGACATAGTCAACCTATCAGATGCGCAGTTTAAAATGCTTGTAATTAAAATGCTAACAAAACTGGAAAATAGGTGGACGCAAATAGTTGAACAGATGAAGAATACGATAAGGATAATGGAGGAAGATTTGCAGGGAACCAACAGGAAAAAAAAGGAGGTTGGATCTCAAACCAATGGGGTGGACCAGAAGGAAGAAACAAGAATTCAAAAAAATGCGGAGGGTCTCAGGAACTTCAGAGACATTTGTAAATGACCCAATATCCGGATCATAGGGCTGCCAGAAGGACAAGAGGAAGACCAAGAAATTGAACGTATTTTTGAACAGATAATGAAGGAAAACTTCCCAGATCTGGCAAAGGAAATAGGCTTCCTGGAAATCCAAGAAGCTCAGAGAACCCCAAAGAAGCAGGACCCA
>PVJI01023153.1:0-24031 GCA_004026765.1 Micronycteris hirsuta
GGGAGGAGGGAAATCCTTGAATTTCTATGTAGCATTTCTACTATCTGGGAAGGAAAGCCTTTGAAACTGTTCTTTCATCCAAGGCCTGAAAAGAGGAAAAGGGTCCACGGTGCCCAAGGAAGAAGCCCATAAAACAACTTTGGTTAATTGTCTACTTCTGGTCATTATCTGTTTTACAAGGCAGTCCTTAATGCTTAAAGAAAGAGCCCATAAATAACTTTGGGTAACTGCCCCAACTTTAACTGCCTCCTGTCACTTACCTGTTTTACAACAAGATGAACAAATAGTCTGGAGCAAGCTAAGGATTTGGACTAACAGACCCCCACAGATACCTAAATTTGGGTAGCCATATCCCCTCACCCCACCTCCCCACCCCAAAAGCTGATACCACCTTTACCTATTAATCAATCTGTAACTTCTTTATCCCCATCCCGCCAAATATATAAGTCCTCAGAACAAAGGACTTGTGCTCTTGGCTCTCTGGCCGCCTGGCCTCAGGCCACCTGGGGCTTGCCACCCCAGGCCTTACTTTTCCTACCCTGCTTTGCCCTGAACCTATGCCTTTCACTCCCCACCCCCATCTTTACCCCCAACCTTAGCTAGGCCTGTTCTCTTCCACAGGAACAGATCACTAATAAACCCTGATTGCACGCTAATACATTTGCGGATTGGTAATTCTTTACATGCACTGGCAAGAAGAACCGGGTCTCTCCTGTCAACATAATGAAGTATCAGAGGCAGAGGGTTTGTGGTCAGACATAGCTGCATCCCAATCCTGCACTCCCACTGGCAGATGTGTGTCCCTGGGCATGCCAGCACTCTAAACCTCAGGGGACGTGAAGGAACTAGGTATTATCTCTCAAGGCCCATGTTGCAAATAAATGAAGATGGAACTGAGTAAACCTAGGACTAAAGAAATAGTGTGCTCTTCACTCTGCAGCAGACCAGTCAACGTAAAGCTTCTGTCAGGAGTCCAGGGGCTGGGATTCTGAACCCCAGACCTACTGGGGGCAAGACCAAGCTTGGGAAGTGGAGGAGCCAGCCTGCCAAGCAGGGGCAGAGCCAACAGACCAAAGCACATCACTTCACAGTTGCCTAGCTCGCATGTACTCTGTAGAAATTTTGGTCTGTTTTATGTGGTTTTTGTCATTGATTTTTGGGCTGTACAACCTGGCAGATCTTGTGGTACTGAAGTATCTGTGGAGGGGAAAAATGGTGGGATTTGCAGCAAGCCACAAGTAAAAAAGCACGACCTAGATCCCTAGGGTTCTGCAGCAAGAATGTGTACCTACAGCAGAGAATTATACACTTTTGAAAAACTGTTGCTAGACCCTGGGGATAAGGTATCTCTGACCGTGGGCATAAAGTAAGCATGTGGTCAGAAGTGTGAGACCCATCAAGTTTTAAGGGCAGGTGGACCCAAAGAAATCCATCCTCAAATGGAAGTGATATATCTAGGGTCAGCATGAGCAGGCTGGGGGGCACAGGTGAGCTACAGAGGCAGGTATGCCCAAGACCACCATGTCAATTATCTCTGTTGTACCAAAAACTCTTCCTCAGTTCACACTTCCTGCCATATGGGGGTGGGTCCCTTATGACAAGTGACAGAGGAGGAAAACGGCCAAGTTTGGTTCACAGGTGGATTGGCTCAGTACACAAGTGAAAGGGGAAAATGGACTGTGGTTGCATGACAGCGCCACTCAGGGGTGACCTTGAAAGACAGTGATGAGGGGAAATCCTCCCAATGGGTACAGCCTGGGCAGTGCATCTGGTCACCCACTTTGTGTGGAAAGAGGAGTAGCCTGAGGTAATAACATATGTGGAATCACTGGATGTGGTAAATGACTTGGTTGGTTGGTCAGGGGACTGGAGAGTAGGGGACAAGGAGACCTGAGGAACAGACACATGGATATAAGTAAAGGAATAGGTATGAAGTGTGACATCTGTTTTGTTTGTTAATGTCTACCATGGACATCCACCACAGAAGAGGGAGACTGAATGGCTCAGCTGGTCAGTATCAGCTAGCCAGCAGTCAGCCCAGTGCTGGCACACGAACAGAGAAGACGTGATGGTAGGGATGGAGGCTATGCACAGCCCAACCCTCTGAGCAGCAGAGAACAACGCTGAGCCCCAATGCACCACCATCTCTCAAAGAGAACCAGTACCATTATCTGTGGTGTACAGAACGCTTGTTTTACTGACCACAGTTCCAAATCATATCACATCAGACCACAATGTCCACTTACAGCAAAGTAGGAGCAGCAGTGGCAAGACTGTGGAATACATAAATCCTCTCAGTACCATACAACTTGCCAGACCAATGAGACAGCCCATTGAAGGTATAAGTGAAATGCCAACTTAGAGATGGGACCCTGCAAGATGGCACTCGAGGCTCTAGTGTGCAGTTTAACCCTAAAAACCCTGTTGTATCCCCAACAGGAAGAACACATGGATCTTGGAAATAATAGGTGAAAGGAAAAGTCGGACCTTGATTACCTTCTCTCCCAGTGACCTGTTTGGGGAATCTAGGCATCTCTAAATTCCAAGGGTTTACAGAGCTTGGTTCACAGAAAGGAACCCTTCCATCAGGAGAAAAAGCAAGAGTGCCTTACATTTTAAGTTGCAGCTGTTAACCAGTTATTTTGGCCTCTTGTGCTCAAAACCAGCAGGGAAGGAAAGAAGTCATTATCCTGGCAGAAGTAATTAACCGTGATCATTAGGAAAAGGCATTGGCTAGGGTACAAAAATGCGGAGGTGTAACGGGATGGTAAGGTCAGACCATTCGAAAACAGAAGGGGCCCCCCAGAAGTGGTGCCAGAACTACTACCTCCCCGAAAAAGGTCGGAGCCAAGGCTGCAGATCGAAGCAGACTGCGGGAGTTGGGAGATTGCCCCAAGGCAACTGTAAACAGAGGTAACTATAAACAGCCCAGCTACTACCTCAGGCAACTGTAAACAGTCTAGCCTATGTGGCAACAGACCAGAGAGTTCAACCAGCAGGAAGGACAGAGCTGTGCTCCCCAGAGGGACAACTGAGACGGGTTGGGAAGCACTGCAGCCCTAATCTATGGGGTGCTTCCATATCCCTGGGGCTACTGCAAATAATCAGTTTAGCTAGCTTTAGCTCCACCCAGCCAGAGGGAGGTGGGAGCTTTGTACTGAGGCTGTGCAGGGCCAGAAAGGTCAAAACACCTGTATTTGACTGGTGACTTTGCCTAGTGCAAAATCGTGACCAGAAGAGGGTCAAAGACAAATACTGCAAACATGGTCCACATTGGTTGAAAAGCTGGACAATTCCACAGCACAATGGATTTTGGGAGAAGATCTTTAAACAAAGCATGAGCAGAAGCTTGGGCTGTCTTCCTTGCCATATGCCCCTGGTTGGGGAGTGCTTGGGGCTTATGCCTAGCACAGTTGGAAACCAGCTCCCGGAGCCAGGGTCCCACGTTGGGATGTGTGCCTTGCTGGATGCCAACCCTTGGGACACTGTGCAACACACTGCAAGTGCTCTGGACTGCTCCCACTCTCTCGCCCTGAGAGCAGCACATGGAGGTGTGAGCTGGAAATGTTTCTCTGCCTCCAGAGCACAGGCAGCCTTGGGCACCAGGGCTCCACGGATGGAGTTTCGCCTGCACAACTGTCTGGAGTGATCTGGCAGTGCACCCTAGACACCAACAGAGAGAAAAAGCTGTGCAAGGTGATGGCAACTCTGGCACCAGAGAGAGAAAGAGAGAGAGAGAGAGCGCTCGAGGCTGGAACTGGAGAGATGGAGACCTGTTTGAGTAACCACCTTGCGCTATAGATAAGCCATAATGGGTAACTTCTTGGCATGGATTTGGACTTTAATCATTCTGCTAACAAGGGAATTTCTATGCTTTGTGGAAGAAGCTGGCTTGGGGCAGGAATGCTTCCAGCCCCCTCAAATCGAGAACACTGTTAATAAAAACCTATATGCTTCCCCACAAATCTTCATGTTATGCTGGTACAAGGTGGCAAGTGGCTGGACCCCAGGCTGCCCGGTTATAAAGGGAAGATTATGTATAGCACCTGGTGATGCACTAGGGTGTCTCTTTGGTACTCCCTTGCTCAGTTTTTTACAGTAAATGGACAAGGGCTGCAGACACAGCATGGGAAGGGCATGGTGCCAGGGGTGAGGGCACATGTCACTTTCACCAACTAAACCTTCTAGCCAAGAGTGAGGGATCACTTGAATGAACAGTAGAGGAGGGACAGGACAATCAGGATGATTTTGAGACCTCCTTTGGCAGAGAGGGATGTAATTTATCCTACTAACCTTCCTTTTGAAAGTTTCTCCTAGGAAAAGAGTGCCATTGGAATCTTGGAAGAGCTGCTCCAAGAAATTAGGTAAACAAAGAAGATCCAACTAGCATAATGGGCGGATGCTGTGGTCTGCCACCCAGATCCCCCACATCTCCCAGAACTGAAGTGCTCAATCCTTGTGCTGCTGGTAGTGCTAACACCAGACAGTTCTCAAGGGACACACCCCTGAGGGTGGTGTGCATCTGAGGAGAGCCAGTCAGTCCAAGCTTTGCAATCAGCAAGCAATGTCTGGTTGGTTGGTGGAGGCCTAGTTTCAGCTCCTTGTCTGAACTGGGGACAACCTGTAAGGGTTCTTCCAACTCCAGAGCCCTCCATAAAATTAGCTCAGGTCCTTTTTTCTTTTTGTAACTGTTGTTCAAAGCCCATCTCTGTCTTTCACCACCTGTTTGGGGACTCCAACTTGAGAAATAACACTTTTCTGCCTTGCTCATGAGCACAAGATCCATAGCTATCTACTGGGAAGGGGAATCTCCTCCCAGGTATTCCAAAAGTAGCTCAGTTGATATATTTCCCCCTAAGTCTGCTCTGCTGATATTGGTGAAATGGTGCTGTCATCAATTAGCCTGTTACCTAACCAAGAAACCTCAGAATCATACACTTTTTAAAAAAATATATATTTTATTGATTATGCTATTACAGTTGTCCCATTTTCCCCCCTTTCTTCCCCTCCACCCCACCGCCCCATTCCCTGCCCTTTAGTTTTTGTCCATAGGTCATACACATAAGGTCTTTGGCTTCTACATTTCCTATACTATTCTTAACCTCCCCGTCTGTTTTCTACCTACCACTTATGCTACTTATTCTCTGCACCCCCCACTCCCCTGTTGATATCCCTCCATGCCTTATATAAATCCCTTTAACATTTCATATAATAAAGGCTGGGTGATGATGAACTCCTTGAACTTGACCTTATCTGAGAAGAACTTTATCTGCGCTTCCATTCTAAATGATAGCTTTGGATGTAGGTCCTTGCCTTTCATAACTTGGAATACTACTGTCCAGCCTCTTCTTGCCTGAAAAGTCTCTTTTGAGAAATCAGCTGACAGTCTTATGGGAATTCCTTTGTAAGTTAACTGTCTCTTTTTCTCTTGCTGCTTCTAAGATTCTCTCCTTATTTTTTATTTTGGTAATGTAATTATGATGTGCCTTGGTGTGTTCCTCTTTGGGTCCAACTTCTTTGGGATTCTCTGAGCTTCCTGGACTTCCTGGAAGTCTATTTCCTTTGCCGGATTGGGGAAGTTCTCCTTCATTATTTGTTCAAATAAGTTTTCAATCCCTTGGTCTTCTTCTTCTCCTCCTGGCACCCCTATGACTCGGATGTTAGGATGTTTACAGATGTCCTGGAAGTTCCTAAGCCTCTCCTCATTTTTTTGAACTCTTATTTCTTCATTTTTTTTCTGGTTGGATGTTTTTTTCTTTCTGCTGGTCCACTCCATTGATTTGAGTCCCAGTTTCCTTCTCATCCCTATTGGTTCCCTGCAGATTTCCCCTCATTTCCTTTATCGTATCCTTCATTTGTTCAACTAATTACGACCCTCTCAGCATCCTGATTACCAGTGTTTTGAACTGTGCATCTGATAGGTTGGCTATCCCTTTGTCACTTAGTTGTATTTTTTCTGGAGCTTTGATCTGTTCTTTCATTTGGGCCATTTTTCTTCTCTCAGTGTGCCTGTTACTTTAAGGGGCAGAACCTTAGGTTTCACCAGGGTGGGACAACCCACATCGCTGTGTTGTGATGCAGCCTGTGGGGGCGGGTCCTGAGCGAACAATGGTGCTTGCTCCACTCTCCACACTTCCGTTGCTACCCACAAGCAAGTTGGGCCCTCCTTTGCTGGCTCCAGGGTTGGTGGGTGGGCCTGTGCAGTTCCAAGTCCCTGTGGGTCTCCCCAATGAACCCTCCTGTGAGGCTGGGAGTTCCTTCCGCTGCTGCCTCAACCCCCACAGGTGTCTTCAATCGGTGGTTTGAGGCTTTATTTCCCTGCATTGGTGGGTTGTATGGTCTGCTCCGCTCCTCAGCTTTGACTCCCGGTTTTTCTGTGTGCGAATGAGGGACCCCCCAGTCCACCAGTCTTGGCCCCACTGGGTCCGGGGTGGGCCAGCTGCGGGTTTCGTGGAGTGCGCTGGGTGCGTTTTGGTCAGCATGCCTGCCACGGGCCTCTCCGGGCAGCTGGAGTGTTGCCAGTACTGCTCCACAAACTGCTGTCTCTCAGTGTGCCTCTCTGCCTGGATCCGCCTTGCTTACCAGTCTGGATGAATGTGTCTTCTTTAACTCCTTGGTTGTCGGACATCCACTCAGTTTGATTTTCTGTCAGATCTGGCTGTTTTTGCTTTTTTAAAAAAATTATTGTTTTTCCTCTTTTGGTTGTGCAAGGAGGCACAGTGTTTCTACCTACGCCTCCATCTTGGCCGGAAGTCCCACTACTTCTTTCTGTCCTCCACAGCTCTAGGTTCTACCTGGAAAATATTTATACTTACTATTACTCAGTTTTCAGACACCAATCATTCCAAGTTCTTCTATTTTTAATTCTTCTGTTTCCTTGAAGGATCTACCTTCTCTTCTTGCTAAATACAAGGCTTAGTCTATAGCCTGTGTTCATCTTGGATGTAATTCTCTTACAGAACTCCTCTAGCACCTTGCTTTCATCTCTCAATCCTACAAAGCTAACTCCATGATCTACACCTCCAGCTTTTACCTCTCTAAGACAGGTGACTGTCCTCCATGTTGAAGTACATCATGGGTATCTTTAGTGTATGTTCCAGGTTCACCTCAAATTCAAGTATATCTGTAGGGAATAACCTTCACTTTTCTCTTTCACCTGTAGACTCAGCCCATTGATAAGGGGCCTCCTTCTTCCCAACCCAGATATGAACTGAGAAATACATCTCCAATGGGACACGAGGAATGTCACAACTGATTCCACTTCTTGAGACCACTGTGAGGCCTGCAGACTTATGTCTCACACCCAGTGAAAGCAGGAGATAGGGAGACGGTAAGTGAGAAGAGTATGCTCTCTCATATCCCAGAGGGTAAAGAAAAAGGAGACAAGAAACAAAAAACCCAACATACTGAATCATAGAAGTATCAAAGAAAGATCAGGTATGAGGTTTTAGCCTGACATACAGGGTGGGGCAAAAGTAGGTTTACAGTAGTGAGAACATGAATCGCAGCATTTGTTCTTGAATTATATTATTATTTATTAATTTCCATACAAACAACTGTATACTTACCTTTGCTCCACCCTGTACAGTAACCCTTGAAAGACAAGTGTGGTATCAGATTATCTGAATACAGCAGTATATTGTAAACAAATGCTCAATATTTCCTGATGATTGAAGACAAGGTTAAGAAAACACAGCATTTATTTGATTTACTCATGGGTTGCTCCTTTGAAATTTTCTTACCTTCACATTCTCTCCATTTCAACCAAAGAAAATCAGTAAGTTTTATATTTGCTTTTCACTCTAGAGCACATGATAATAAGCATTTTAACAGGAAGACACTGTGGCTTTTACAAGATTATAAAAACAGATAAACATCACATCTTGCTAACTAGGTTGGTGTTTCTCTAAGAAATAATGTTCATTTAATAGAAGCAAAACAAGAATGTCCAGTTTGACCAGTTTGATAAGCTGCAATTTAATTTTTTCCCTGAAAAGAAAACAAACTAAGACTAGGCACTAACAGAGACCTACGTCTATTCAGAAACTTGTCAAATATCCACACTGCAATGCACAGGAATAAAATGTAGTCTCCACCACACATACAGTCACAGAGGAATAGTTTACATAGGCCACTGAGTATTTTTGAATTTTTAGTTATTATTGTTTACCTGCTGCTGCCTTTGTTGCCTTGCCTGTGTAAACTGAGACAGCATCAGCTGCCGATCAAGGACCTCCATTCTCTGCTGTCTCTGGATGTCCACTGTGGCCCCCATCCCAATTCTGGCTTCAGTGGTGGGTTCTGAAGATGAGAAGATGGGCTCAAGTGTCCAAGAAAAGAACTTTGCCATCCAACTAGGGATGTACAGCACCTGGTGAACTTGTAATATGTTGCCGTTGTAGCAGATACCGGAAATCTAAAAGAAAAAAGTCCAACTGGATGGTTTAAATGCAGTAAAATTTTAAAGAATGTATTTACTATAGATATCAATAACCACAAAATACTTCAGATGATATTTTTATTCTTTCTAGCAGTTAGGTAACAACCACAATTCCTACCAAGTTGCAGAATACTAAGCTGTACAAATCAACAAAAATTTAATTTATTCAGTAAACAAATTTGCATTTATTAAATTAGGAGAGATAGCAAAATCCTAACCATCTAACACTCAAAGTACTGGTAAAATATTTTTAACACAATGTTTTCATTTTATAAAAAGCCACAGAAGATCTGATTATCAAAATACTTTCACACACACTGTGGTTACTTTTATTGGCATGAGGCCATCAGAGACAGACAACTGGTAGAAAACAACTTCAATGTTCAATGATGTGACCCAGCTATATAATAAATTTATCCGAAAATAAAGGCAATCTAAAATTTCCACAGCTTTAATATTTTTTCTATTAATATTTCTAGATTTTTAAAATCCTTGTCAATAGTTGGCAGTTAACAATTCTGTTTACAAACAAGCCTATGTTTCATCTTTAAGGTTATTAATGTGGCAAGAGAACTCCAAAGATGGTCTATGGTTTTCCAGGTAAAAATGAGCATGGCTATTCCTTTGTAAAAAAAAATCTAATTCTTAGATAAGAAGCTATTCATACCAAATCAGAGCATATATGACAACTTGCTGTCTAATAGGAGAAAAGTTCCCTTTGATGTTTTATTTTTTTAATATATTTTATTGATTATGCTATTAAAGTTGTCCTATTTTTTTCTCCCCATTATTTCCCTCTGCTCTGCATCCCCCTCCCACCATCATTCCCCCACCTTAGTTCATGTCCATGGGTCCTACATACACGGTAAATTCTTCGGTTTCTACATTTCTTATACTATTCTGACCCCCCTCCCCGGTCTATTTTCTACCTACCATTTATGCTACTTATTCCCTGTTGCTTTGCCCCCTTTCTCCCCCACCCCAATAATCCTCCATGTGATCTCCATTTCTGTGATTCTGTTCCTGTTCTAGTTGTTTGCTTAGTTTGTTCTTTTTTTCTCTTTTTTTAGATTTAGTTGTTGATAGTTGTGGGTTTGTCGTCATTTTACTGTCATATTTTTTATTCTTTTTCTTAGATTAGTCTCTTTAACATTTCATATAATAAGAGCTTGGTGATGATGTATTCCTTGAACTTGACTTTATCTGAGAAGCACTTTATCTGCCCTTCCATTCTAAATGATAGCTTTGCTGGATAGAGTAATCTTGGATGTAGGTCCTTGCCTTTCATGAGTTGGAATACTTCTCTTCAGCTCCTTCTTGCCTGCAAGGTTTCTTTTGAGAAATCAGCTGACAGTCTTATGGGAACTCCTTTGTAGGTAACTGTCTCCTTTTCTTTTGCTGCTTGTAAGATTCTCTCCTTATCTTTAATCTTGGATAATGTAATTATGATGTGCCTTGGTGTGTGGTTCCTTGGGTCCAGCTTCTTAGGGACTTTCTGAGCTTCTTGGACTTCCTGGAAGTCTATTTCCTTCCCCAGATTGGGGAAGTTCTCCATTATATTTTCAAATAGGTTTTCAATTTCTTGCTCTTCCTCTTCCCCTTCTGGCACCCCTTTGAGTCGGATGTTGGAATGTTTAACATTGTCCCAGAGGTAACTAAGCCTCTCTCCATTTTTTTGAATTCTTGTTTCTTCATTCTGTTCTAGTTGAATGTTTATTTCTTCCTTCTGCTCCAAACCCTTGATTTGAGTCTTGGTTTCCTTCCCTTCACTGTTGGTTTCCTGTACATTTTCCTTTATTTCACTTTGCATAGCCTTCGCTTTTTCCTCTATTTTGTGACCATATTCAACCATTTCGGTGAGCATCTTGATTACCAGTGTTTTGAATTGTGCATCTGATAGGTTGGCTATCTCTTCATCCCTTAGTTGTATTTTTTCTGGAACTTTGATCTGTTTGTTCTTTTGGGCCATATGTTTTTTTCTTGGCACGCTGAGCCACAGGTATTCACCAGGGTGGGTCAACCCATATGGTTGGGTTGTGGTGTTGTATGTAGGGGAGGGGTCCGAGAGGGAACAATTCCGCTTACTGGGCTCTCCACTGGCTTTCGGTCACTTCCTCTGCTACCCACAAGCAAAGTGGGACTTTATAGTGCTGACTCCCAGGTGGGTGGGTCTGTGTATTTTCTAGGACTCTGTGGGTCTCTCCAATGAATCATCCTATGAGGCTGGGTGTTCCTCCCCTTGTCGCAACCACCGCAGGTTTTTACAGTCAGAGGGTTTGAGGCTTTCTTTCCCCACACTGGAATCCTGGGTTGCATGGTCTGTCTCACTCCCCAGTTGTTCCTCCTGGTTTATCCGCATGTAAATATGGGACCACCTGCTCTGCCATCAGACCCTTGCTGCCCATCTCTTCCCCTCCTACTGGTCTGGATGAATGTTTCTTCTTTAACTTCTTGGTTGTTGGACTTTCATACAGTTGATTTTCTGGCACTTCTGTTTTTTGTTTTTTAATTTTTTTGTTGTCCTTCTTTTGGTTGTGTGAGGAGGCAAAGTGTAGCTACCTATGCCCCCATCTTGGCCAGAAGTCCCAATTGTTTTATTAATAAAATTAATTAATTAGGTAATAATTTATTGAGCTTCTGCCATATACCAGGTACTGTTATAGGTACTTAGAATTCAGCAGAAGATATGATCAACAAGGTCCAACTCTTATAGAGGTAACAGAGGTCAATATGGAGAGCAGATAGTAAACAAGCAAGCACACAAAAGCACTCCTGACAAGCTCTATGAAGGAAATAAAACAAATAAAGTGACCGAGAGCAAGGACTTCTTTAGGTAGGGTGATCAGGGAAGCTTCAGAGGAAGTGACACTTGAGTGGATATCTTAAGGATAATGTGATTTGAAAAATAGGAAGAACATTTCAGACAGAAAACAGCAAATGCAATGCAGGGATGAGTTTCATAGTGTGTCTTAGAAAACTTGGTGGAGATATTGAGTGAGAAGTTGGATATACAAATCTGGAACTAGGGGAAAAGTTAGCAGAGGTAAAGATTTGGAAGTCACTGGTACTGGATGGCATGTAAAGCAATGGGACTAAATAAGGTAACATGAGGGTGGGGACCGGTAACAGAAGAGAGAAGAGGACTTTGTATTGAACCCAGGGTACATCAATATTTTGGGGAAGGACAGAGTAGGAAAAGCTAGTAAAGAAAACTGGGAAAGGGCTGCTAGTGAATAGAAAGAAAACTAGACAGTTTAATATCAGTGAAGCTAAGAAAACAATGTTTTAAGATGGGAATACTAGTCATCTATTTTAATACAGCTCAGAGTTCAAGTGAGACAGAGAAATGATAATTGCATTTGGCAAAATGGAGGCCTTTGGTGACCTTATAAGAAGAGTTTTGGTGCAGTGGTGGGAGCAGAGGACAGACTGAAGTAGGCTAAAGAGTGAACAGTAGAGGACTTTTGATTTCAAATCATTTCAATGCCACTTATCTCAAAAATGGTACAAAACAACAAAGAAATCAAAAACAGAAACAATCTCCACATTTGACGAAACCAAAAAGCATCTGCTGTAATCCTGAACCATACTAACAAGATGGAAAACACAGTGTGTAATTAGAAACCACTAAGTACATGGGAAGAAGAGTAATCTAAATGCCAGCAATAGGATCTAGAGCAGGGACAGCTTCAAGGACTAGAGACACCAGGTGCTGTGTACGGCAGGAGTGAAACGGAGGATTCTTAGCTGTGTGAAAAACAACCCCAATTCTTTCCCATGCTCAGCACAGTCCATATCTACCCTCCCTTTCCTCTACAGCGAGAAGATAAAACCTCTGAAGGGCATGGGTTGAGGAGGCTCTGAGGAGGACAAAGCAGGCATGGAGAGGAGGTCCCAGGTTCTACACAGGAGGATTCCATACAGAGAGGCCTTCGGTGTGTCTCAGAGCTGCCAGTAGACCACAGAGGAATACAGGCAGAGGGGGACAATATTTCAAGAGATAGTAGCTGCGAGTTTTCCAGAATTCATAAAAAATATAAATCCTCAGATTGAACATTCAAGAGTCCAAAGAAGGACAATAAAATAAAATTTATGTCTAGTTCCATTGTAGCTCAACAAACAAAGAAATCCTTAAAAGTTACCAAATAAAATTCAGATCACCTAGAAAGGTAAAACAATTAGCTATCAGCAGATAATAGCAACAACTATAAAATATTTAGGAATAAATATAATGAATTATATAAGGCCTTTATAGAGAAAACTAAAAAAACTATATACGAGAAAATCCCAAACCTAGTAATAAATACAGGTATCATATCCATGAGTGAGAAGGTACAAAATTAAGATACCAATTGTCACCAAATTAATATATAAATTCAATATAATTTAAAAAATAAAATCTTAACAGGATTTTGTTGTTGTTGAAACTTAAATGCCAATCCTAAAATTCATATGGAATATTTAAGGTTTAAAAAATTTTTTTAAAGATTTATTTATTTATTTTAGAGAGAGGGGAAGGGAAGGAGAAAGAGAGAGAGGGAGAAAGAGCAATGTATGGTTGCCTCTCACATGGCCCTCACTGGGGACCTGGCCCGCAACCCAGGCATGTGCCCTGACAGGGAATCGAACCGGGACCCTTTGGTTCCCAGCCCGTGCTCAATCCACTGAGCTACACCAGCCAGGGCTAAGGTTTAAATTTTTAAAATAATATGCTGGGAAAAATAAACTAGATATAAAGATTACATACATTATGATACCACTTTTGTAAATGGATTAATCTCAACTATATATTGTGTGGGAAAACCACAAAGCAAAGCATGAAAGCAACAACCAGATGTCCTAGGAGAGCAGTCACAGGAGGGATGGGTTTTGGGGGCTGGCAGTGAGCTGACTTGTGTGGGGTTATCTAATGTGTTCATTTGACAGTGATTTGTTTGGCTTTGTGACATCTGTAGTTTATGCACATTTTTGTATGTGTTACATACTACAATAAAAAGATTTGAAAGTAAAGAATAAAAGATCCAGAAGAGCCAAGGTAATTTTCAAGAAGCATAATAAGGCCTATCAGATTTCAAGATATGCTATAAAATTCGAGTGCTTAAAATTGCATTGGCTTTCTGTAGAGCTACTGAAATAGACCTAAAGAACAAGAACACAGAAGCAGACTCTTGAGTACAAGAGCACTTGGTATATAGCAGAAATGGGTAAATTAGTGGGAAAAGGATACGCAAGCTCTACCTAAAGATAAAGAAAAATCAAGGCTCCCCTTCCTGACATCATGCACATAAACTCCCAATGAATTAGGGACACAAATATAATTCGCAAAACTGTTAAGTGTTTCCGCACAAAATACAGAAGGAAAATCTTTTGACAATGGAATGGGGAAGGATTTTTAAATAAAACACAGGAAGCACAAACTATAAAAGAAAATGTACATTTATTTACATTTCAGTATAAAAGCTACAGTGTGCCAAAAATGATCATAAATGAAGTAAGAAGGTAAGTTATGAGTTTGGGAGAAGGTACTTAGAATTGTAGTCAACAAAGGTAGTATTCAGAACACATAAAGAAACTATAAATTGGTAAGAGAAAGACAATTGACCCAATTGAAAAAGCAGATGAAATGGCAATTCCAGTAGAGGAAATTCAAATGGCTAACAAATACACGAAAAGATGTTTATGCTCACCAGTTTTTATGGAAATACAATATAAAATGAACTATGTTAAATAGAACAATTGGCAAAAATTGAAAATCTGATATTAAGTTTTGGTGAGGATGAGGAGAACTGAGAACTCTTACATAGTCTTGAGGGAGGTACAGTGGCACAACCACTTGGGAGAGCAATCTGAAAATACAGTTGACCCTCTGTATCTGAAGTGGAATTGGTTCCAGGACCCCTGTGGATACCAAAATCTGAGAATGCTCAAGTCCCTCATAAAAAATGGTACGATTTAGCCCTAGCTGGTGTAGCTCAGTGGATTGAGTGCGGGTTGAGAACCAAAGGGTCCCGGTTCGATTCCCAGTCAGGGCACACGCCTGGGTTGCAGGCCAGGTCCCCAGTGAGGGCCATGTGAGAGGCAACCATACATTGCTCTTTCTCTCCCTATTTTTCTCCCTCCCTTCCCCTCTCTCTAAAAATAAATAA
The DNA here is from genome assembly GCA_004026765.1 of Micronycteris hirsuta. Taxonomy (NCBI): domain Eukaryota; kingdom Metazoa; phylum Chordata; class Mammalia; order Chiroptera; family Phyllostomidae; genus Micronycteris; species Micronycteris hirsuta. The sequence goes on from PVJI01023153.1 coordinate 14,587, forward strand.
AATATTAAAAAAAATTTTTTTTAAATGGTAGGATTTACACATAACCTATATTTGCATTTAGGCCTATACGTCATTTCATTTTTGTAGATGCAGTATAGTGTTTGACGTGGCAAATTCAAGATTTGATTTTTGAAACATTTTGGGATTTCTTTTCCTTTTTTTTTAAGATTTTATTTTTATTTATTTTCAGAGAGAGGAGAAGGGAGGGAGAAAGAGCAATGTATGGTTGCCTCTCACATGGCCCTCATCGGAAACCTGGCCCACAACCCAGGCATGTGCCCCGACTGGGAATTGAACCAGGACCCTCTGGTTCCCAGCCCGTGCTCAATCCACTGAGCTACACCAGCCAGGCTCTTTTCCTTCTTTTTAAAAAATATTTTTGATCTGTGGTTGGTTAAATATGTGGATGCGAGACCCACTGATACAGAGGGCTGACTGTACCTAGCAGAGCTGGAAGTATGCTTTAGGGCAGGGGTGTCAAACTGATTTTCACTGGGGGCCATATCAGCCTCAGGGTTGCTTTCAAAGGGCCAAAATAATTTTAGGACTGTATAAATGTAACTACTCCTTAACTGTTAAGGAGCTGAAATTACATTTGGCCCTTTGAAGGCAACCGCAAGGCTGATGTAGCCTCCAGTGAAAATCAGTTTGACACCCCTGCTTTAGGGAATGCTCAACTGCAATGTTACAGCTAAGATATGGAAACGTGTTCCCAGTAGAGAAATGGTTAAAGAGTGGTTTATTCATCTAATGGAAGATTAAACAGCAGTTAAGATAAACTCAGTGTACATGTATTAATATGTTTTCAAAAAGGTATCATATATTGTATTCATCTTTGTGCAAAATTTGAAAACACAAAATTTAGTATTTACTGTTTATTGACACATACTTCAGTAGTAAGCACAGAACCATGGAGAGTGGGATCTTTTACAGTATGATGATGGGGGAGAGGGAAGAGGAGGTATGTAGGGGTAGGACTATCTGTAACAAAAAATACCTTTATTAAAAAAGAGAAAGGGCTGATCTTGGCCTGTACCACCCAGAAAACCCCAGGGCCAGCGCACCTAGTGGACAGCTATAGACCATGTCAGAGCACTACCACTCTGATCCTGCACAGCTGATCCTCCATGGAGGGGGGAGGTTGGTGCTCCGTGGTCACAGCCATTCCATGCAGCTGACTGGTCTGGGTAAATCTCTCCCATTGACCTGCCAACAGCAACCAAGGCTCAACTACAAGAAGAGGATGTACTCAGCCCACACGAAGGGTGTACCTCGTGTACCTCATGTACCCAGCTTGGGTTTATAAGGGAGGCTGTGCCACTGGACCCTATAGAACACCTACTACATTACGCCATGCTACCAAGACACGGAGTCAAAGCAGCTCTACCTAATACACAGAAACAAACACAGGCAAACTGCCAAAAAGAGGAGACAAAGAAACATGGCTCAAATGAAAGAATAGATTAAAACTCCAGGAAAAGAGCTAAACAAAATGGAGATAAGCAATCTATCAGATACAGAGTTCAAAACACTGGTTATAAGGATGTTCAAGGAACTTAGTGAGGACCTAAGTAGCATAATAAAGATCCAGTCAGAAATGAAAGATACACTAATTGAAATAAAGAACAATTTACAGGGTAGCAAGAGTAGAGTGGATGAAGTCAAGAAGCAAATCAATGTGTTGGAACATAAGGAAGCAAAAAACGACCAAACAGAGCAAGAAGAAGAAAAGAGAATCCAAAAAACTGAGGATAGTGTAAGCAACCTGTGGAACAACTTTAAGCAATCCAACATTCACTTCATAGGGGTGCCAGAAGGAGAAGAGAAAGAGCAAGAAATTAGAAATCTATTTGAAAAAATAATGAAAGAAAACTTTCTGAATTTGGTAAAGGAAATATACATGCAAGTCCAGGAAGGACAAAGTCCCAAACAAGATGGACACAAAGAGGACCACACCAAGACACATCATAATTAAAATGCCAAAGGTTAAAGAGATGGGAGAGTGGGTGGGAGAGGATGACTGAGAGGTGAGGGGATTGAGAAGTACAAATAGATAGTTAGAGAATAATCATGGGGATGTAAAGTATTGTACAGGGAATGGAGCAGCCTAAGAACTTACATGCATAACCTGTGGACATGAACAGGGGTGGGGGGAATGCCTGCGGGAGTAGGGGGTGCTAGGTGGAGGGGGGCAAACGGGAAAAATCAGGATAACTGTAATAGCATAATCAATAAAATACAATTTAAGAAAATGCAAAAAACAAATAAAAAATAAAGAGGAAGTAAAGATGGCAAATTATAAAATGAACCGGAGGTGAGGAAGTAGAAATTCCTTTTCTGAAGATCTGGGTAGGAAGGAAACAGAAAATGGGGCTATAAGACAGCAAAGTTACACAATTTAGCTCTAGGTAGCAAAATGTTGTTATAAACATAATGAAATATCAAAAAAGTTGACCAAATCAGAACTGAGACTGGAATTAAGTAAAACATTAAACATTTTCATTTTAGTCTCAAGGTATGTATCTAACCATGATTGTGAGTTTGTCCATTTCTCCTTTTAGTTCTGATGGTTTTAACTTCATGTATTTGGAAATTGTTCATGTACTTGGAAACTATTAGCAAACATGCCTTTATATTGACCCTTTTATCATAACAAAATATGTTTGTTTTTAGTAAGATTGTTATAGAAATCTATTCTGATATTAATATAGTCTTTTAAAATGTTTCCATGATATATCTTTTGTCATACTTAAAAAAAAAATTACTTATTGTTAGAGTTAGGGGGAAGGAGGGAGAAAGAAGGAGAGAAAGATTGATGTGAGAGAAAAACATGGATCGGTTGCCTCCATGCCCCGACTGGGGACCAACCTGCAACCCAGGTATGTGCCCTGACCAGGAGTTGAACTGGTCATCTTTCACTTTGTGGGATGATGCCCAACCACCACCTCAGCCACACGGGCCAGGGCTTTCTTCATCTTTTTACCTTCAACATTTTTTCTGTCTGTGTTTAAGTGTGTCTGGTAGATAGCATATAACAGTTCCGGGGTTTTAAATCCAGTCTGACAATCTGTGCCTTTTGACTGAAGTGATTAACTACACTTAAGTACTTACCATGATAAATTGGTTTTGCTATTTGGTTTCTATTTGTTTTATCTGTTTTTTGTTCTTTGTTTCTCCTCTTCTACTTTAAAGTCTTAATTCATTTAACATCACCCTCATCCACCGTGCTACTTTTTTGTCTTATATACTATACCTATAAATTTAATAACTCCATCAATACAGTGTTATGTTTGCTTTATGCAATCATGCTTTTTTAACTTTATTTTTACTGTTGACACAATTACAGATGTCCCCTTTTCCTCCCCCATTGCCCACCTCCACTTAGCCTCTGTCCTCTCTTCCCTCTGGTCATCATTACACTGTTATCTGTGTCTATGGGTTACATGCAATCATATCTCTTAAAGAAATTAGGAACAAACTAATGAAAAGGCACAGTTGTCACCTGTATTTACAGAGTTCGCAATTCAGTAGAGGTTCTTAACTTCTGTGGGGGGGGGGCGGGCGCAGGGAGGATAGGTTATAGACACCCTTAAGAAAATGAAGAAGGTTAAAGATTGTCACTTTCCTACCATCATGTATATACTCACAAAATGTATATTCAGTTTTATTCAGACAATCCAATGAAGAATTAGAATATTCTACCCAGTAAAAAACAAGTACACTACTGCAAAATCTGGCAGGGATAAAATAGTGCTTTTTGTGTTCATTTGTTTAAATTTCAATCTTAAATGCTGCTTCCTATTTGAATGTACACTTTGGAAGGGAACAAATTTGGTTGGCTTTGATCACTGTTTAGCTTCAGTGCCTAGAACAGCACCCAGCACATATTAACTACCCTCTAAGTATTTGCTGGGATAATGGCGAATGAATAAATGCTCCACAAAGAAAAATATGTTATCTTAGATATTTTTTAAAGGAAATTGGAAAGTTGTCAATAGATATACTATATTTTAAAGATCTTATTTATTTATTTTTAGAGAGAGGGGAAGGGAGGGAGAAAGAGAGGGAAACATCAACATGTGGTTCCTCTCACATGTCCCCACTGGGGATCTGGCCCTCAGCCCAGGCATGTGCCCTGACTAGGAATCAAACCCGTGACCTTTGGTTCGTAGCCTGGCACTCAATCCACTGAGCCATACCGGCCAGGGCTAGATACACTTTTCTGATCCTAAGTTTATACTTTCCCATGTGACAAAAAGGTAGAGTTCACCTGTCCTTGCCTCTGGTACTCCAGCATGACCTCAAGTTTTCAAATAAACAAACTGCTATTGTAAAATGTTTTAGGTATCCACAAAAAATTAAAATGTGAAGAGCTTAAAAAGTTTAGCTTTATATAAATATTTGACAATCACACCAACCTATTCTAGGGATAAGAGTAAGTATATTAAATTTTACCTCAATACTAACAAAATCTTTGAGAGATTATCACTATTATATTACCTTACATTTATATATTACTTTTAACTTTAACTTCCATTATCTCATAAATCCTTCTCATAGTGGGTGATCTGAATGAGAGTTTTCTTGAAACCCAATGAGTTTGTTAAAAAAGGCTTTAAATATAGGCCATCTGCTCATATTTGCATGTCACGCCAGGAGAAATCCTAACAAAGGGGGTTCTAGCAGGCCTTCAGTGCTGGGAAGCCCAAAATCAAGCTTTGAGGCCCAATGACAAGGGAAGAAGCAGCAGCAGTGGACTTGGACAGGCCAGGAATCAGGTTCAGGATGATGAGATACAGTGAAAAGGAACAAGCAGCATTTTTCTGGGAAGGCCAGCTAGCCCTGGAATCAGGCAACCAGAACCAAAACTAGAAAGTGTTCCAGTTGAAACAGGATATGCAGTTGAAAGCGTAGCCCAAAGAGCCAGGCCACAGCTCTGGGTTAGAGCTAGGAGCTCCTCATAAGCCAACTAGCTATTATTTCATAAATCTCACTGAGAATGTAAATCAAAAGGAAATTTTTTTCTTTTAGGCTATTAATAAACTTGGATATCAATTACACACTTATTCTGATTTTTCAGATTATTAGTTCTTTTAGAAAGGGAATCATGAAATAATGCTCATCGGGTAAATAAAGAATTTTATTTGCTGGGTAGAAAACATGTGGAACACTTCTGATTACAGACAGTAAACTTCACTGTCCTCTTGTCCTGTTTAGCATTAGCATGAAACCACAGCAAGCAAAGATGAGAAACCATGACCTGGCAACGACACCAGGTGTTTGTTGATCTCTTGCTCCCGCCGACTGTGGCTGAACAAAAGCCTACAGAGCAAACTGCACTGCCAGGGTTCTTGTGAACCATGGTTCCAACATTCAAGAAAGCTATCATCTAATGGCATTAGGACAAACACAATAGGCTGTTTTCCCAGGGTACAAAGTACTGCCTTCACAAGACAGAGATAGGCCAAAGGAATAAATGTCCTTTTACACTTGGGCCCTTTTTCTTTTTATTCCTCACCCAAGGACATGTTTATTGATGTGTGTGAGAGAGAGAGAGGGAGAGAGGAGAAAACATCGATGTGAGACAGAAACATATGCCTCCTGTATGCACCCTGACTCAGGGTCAAACCTGCAACCTAAGTATGTGCCTGGAATGACAGTCATACCCGTAACCTTTTTGTACATGAGACAACATTCCAACCAACTGACCACTCAGCCAGGCGCACCAGGACCCTTTTATACAGACTTCATTTGCACTCCAGTCCCGAGGGAACGAGACCCACGGAGGCCTCATTTGTTTACTCAACACATATGACTGGATATCTGTCGTGTGTCGGACTGTATTCTAAACACCGGGATGCAGCACAAGCAAAACAGAAAACCTCTGCTCTTATTGACCTTACATTTTCCTACTCACTCTTCTTCACTGAAAATCTTAAAGAAGTAAGGAACTTTGGAAATTACTTATTTTATTACCTAAAGAGTACGTATGAAAATTAGTAATGCCTGAAGTTATTTCTGCCACTTGCAATTAATCATGAAGTGATTCCTATAATGGCAGACAGAATCATGACTTCATCATTTATTGAAAGAGTCTTGCTTCTCTTGTTCTTTGTCAAGTTCAAAAATTACTCAGATGAACTCCCTATAGCTCTGTTATCTCTTTTAATATCATTTTGAAGTATCCGATTAAAACACTGGATATCCTTCTGATTCTTGGGAAGCTGAGCTGAATAGGGAGAGAATTAATTAGACTAATCGCAGACTGTTTGTTTCTAACAAACTGTCTTAGAAAGCTGCTCTAAGCTTTCCTTTTTGGAAAATCATTCATCAGGAGACTTAGGTTCACTGCATAAAGCAGAAAACTACAAATAACGGTGGCTTAAATACAACAGATGTTTATTTCTCCCTCATGTTAAGAGTTCCAAGCAGCAGGGAGAAGAAAATAAGGAAGGACAAAAGCCCCACCAATGTGTGATTGTACAGCTTACTAGCCAGGATGCCAGGATTTAGTGAGATGGCTACAACTAGATGCAAAGAAAACTGGGAAATAAGATGAAGGATCTGTTCCTAAGAAAAAACACACTGAGAGACAACTAGAGTCTCTAGCACATAGATAAAGCCTTAATTGGTGCTTAAATGTAAATAGTTTTAAATAAACCTTTTAACAAGGAGACCATTCCCCTTTAAAATTATATCTACTTTCATAAGCTGATTCAGCAAACTAAAACTTAAGGGGCAAACAGGCTTATGTTGAAACTTGTTTCTTATATTAGACTAAAAATAAAAATAATAGACAAAAAAACAATAAAAATAATAAAATTAGACTAAAAATAATGAATGTAAAGATCTAAAACAACTTATGCATTTATAGATATAGATTCAGCGGTGAAAAATTCAGTGCTTTCTAAGACAAAGAACAAGACAAGGAAAGAGTAAACATAAACAATTTCCTGATGACATAATCATGTATGTGGAAAACCCTGAGGAATTCACAGAAAAGCTACATGAAATAATAAAATTTAGCAAATTGCAGGATATAATAATAATATACAGAAATCAACTGCATTGCTATATACTAGCAACGAACAATTAGAACAAAAATTATAAAAACCACTCCACTTAAAATAGCATCAACAGACCCACAAACACTTTGGAATACATTTAATGAAAGTTTGCAAAAGGGAATTAAGCTCCATCTTTTAAATTTAAAACAATTTGTGGGCATGTTTTAAAATCATCACAGTGGTAATCCTTCCCAACTGATCTATAGTTTCAATGCAACAGCAAGCAGAATCTTTCTTTTTTAATCATCACTTGAGGATATATTCATTATTTTTTAGAAAGAAAGGAAGGGAGAGAAGGAGGGAGAGAGAGGGAGGGGTGAGGAGGGGGGGAGAGAAAGAGAGAGCAATCGAGCACGGATATGAGAGAAACATTGATAGGCTGCCTCCCATATGCACACTGACTGGGCATCAAACCTGCCACCTTTTGGTGTACAGGACGAATCTCCAACCACTGAGTCAAATAGGCCAGAGCAGCAAGCACAATCTTAACTGTTTTTTTCCCCCTCCCTGAAGAAATTACAAGCTGATTTTAAAATGCATATGAAAAGTCAATGTTCCAGTTTTGTAAAAGAGGGGTACCTGATTTCAAGACTTACCATAAAGCAAAAGTACTCAGGACAGTATGATATTGGTATAAGGATAGACATATAAATCACTGGATAGAAAAGAAGGTCAAGAAACAGATCCACAGTGGTCAATCGATTTTCAACAAAGGTGCCAAGGTAATACAAAGAAGAAAAGGGTCTTTTCAACAAATGGTGATAAAACAATTGGCTATCGATACGGAAAAAAATAAATCTCAACCTTTACCTCAAAAGAAGTATACTCAAATTGAATCTTAGACCTCAGTGTAATAGCAAAAACTATTAAATTCTAGAAGAAAATATTAGATAAAATCTCTGTGACACTGGATTTGTAAAGATTTCTTAAATAAGATATGAAAAACACAAACAATTTTAAAAACTGGACCTGAATTAATGAAAATAAAAAACTGCTCACTGAAAGACACAGTGAAGGAAACAAACAGGCAAGATGCATGCTGGGATAAAATTTTTTTACAAAATATATCCAACAAAGGGCTTATATCCAGAATATAAAGAGTTCTTTTAACTCAATTAGAAGACAAATGAGGGACTTCCGCCAAGATGGCAGCGTAGGTGGTCGCACTCGCTGCCCGCACATCCAGAGTGTCTAAACAACGAACGCAGTAGCGAAAAATTAAACAACCAGAACGGACAGAATCGAACTGAAGGGAAGTCCGACACCCAGGAGGTAGGAGAAGACGAACATCCAGGCCAGTAAGCGGGGCAGAACCAAGCGGAGGAGCGCAGTGAGAGGCAGCGCTCACGGAGGGACTCACGCCGCGACTCATGCCGCCAGTGCCTGAACAGGGCGTGGCCCCAAACAACGGGTGAATCCCGCAAGCCGGCTGCCGGAGAGAGGCCAGGGCTGAGCCAGCAGAACCGAGTCTGGCAGAAAAGGCGGTGGGGAACTGGGGAGCGGAGGAGTGACGGAAGCCTGCGGTGATCGGAGGCCGCCATTGCTTCCTCCCAGACCCCGCCCCCAGAGGCAACGTCATCCAAAAAGAGACCCAGGTCGCAGGCACCTGCCAGCTGACAAGTGCACCAAGATAAAAAGAATGAAAATGGCCAAAATGAAAGATCAGAACAAATTACAACTAATGGATGACGACATAGTCAACCTATCGGATGCGCAATTTAAAATGCTTGTAATCAAATTGTTAACAAAACTGGAAAATAGGTGGACGCAAACAGTTGAACAGATGAAGAATACGATAAGGATAATGGAGGAAGATTTACAGGGAACCAATAGGGGAAAAAAGGAGGTTGGATCTCAAACCAATGGGATGAACCAGAAGGAAGAAACAAGAATTCCAAAAAAATGAGGAGGGACTCAGAAACCTCCGAGACATTTATAAAAGACCCAATATCCGGATCATAGGGCTGCCAGAAGGACAAGAGGAACACCAAGAAATTGAACGTATTTTTGAACAGATAATGAAGGAAAACTTCCCAGATCTAGCAAAGGAAATAAGCTTCCTGGAAGTCCAAGAAGTTCAGAGAACCCCAAAGAAGCGGGACCCAAAGAGGAACACACCAAGGCACATCATAATTACATTACCCAAGGTCAAGAATAAGGAAAGAATCTTACAAGCAGCTAGAGAAAAAGAGACAGTTACCTACAAAGGAATCCCTATAAGACCGTCAGCGGATTTCTCAAAGGAGACCTTCCAAGCAAGAAGGGGCTGGAGAGAGATATTTCAAATCATGAAGAGCAAGGGACTACAACCAAGAATAATCTATTCAGCAAAACTTTCATTTAGAATGGAAAGGCAGATAAAGTGCTTCTCAGATAAG
>PVJI01023154.1:0-24054 GCA_004026765.1 Micronycteris hirsuta
CTCTCTAATAGGAATTTGGCAAAGATGTATCTTAAAAAGTTCTGGCTTGCTGACCCCTGCATATTACTTTAACCTGGTCCTGTCTGCCACCGGACGTGAATCTACATCCTGATGCCTTGCTATGAGTAATCCTACCTGTTCTGCTTAATCCCATGAATAATCAATCCAATGTAAATTGGCCCCTGATAAAAACCCTGGCCAGGCAAGCCACGAGGCTTTTTCCGGAGATGGGAGGAATCATCCACGTGGCCCCGGTCTCTCTTTCCCCGTGTGTCTCGGTATGAGGTTTATACACGCATTGGGTCACGGTCACCCACGGGTATCGGCAGGTCCGATCTACCCCGTGTCAGGAATTCAAATTGAGGGACAGCCTGGCTTGGGAAGGCAGAACCTAAACAGGGTGAGGAGCATGTCTGTGTGGAGGGGCACCCAGCATAGGGAATCAGAGCCCAAGCAGAAGGAGAAGGACTTCCAGGTGGAGAGTCTGCTCAGCATGAGGAGAGTCAGAAGCCTGGGTAAGCTGAGGAGAGGCATCTGCATGAAAAGGTGACTTATCATGGAATACCAGAGCTTAAGGAGTGTGTGAAGGGCATCCACATGGCGGGGTGATTTGGTGTGGGATGTCAGAGCCTGAGCAGAGTGAGGAGGGTAACTGGGTGGGAAGGACTGATTAGTACAGGGTGTTAGAACTTAAGTGTAGTGATAACATCAGTGTGAGGGAGAGGACAGTGTGATGGGGGATTAGTTCCATACAGGGAGATTGATCAAATAAATACTGAAATGTCATTATGTGGCGCATGACTGTAACTATACTTAGGATAATATGAGCAAGATAGAAATGAGCTACAAAAAAGGGAGAAAACGAGAATGAACCCTGTGGTATTGGACTGAACTTCAAGGTGTGGGAGTGAACTTATGGTTTTTTCTTCAATAGCTATTTTCAGAGATATGTACAACTGTAAATGTCTGTGTATACACACACAAGCACACATATGCCCTTCAAGAAACTTGGGGCTAGGGACCTAGGAGCAATAAGCATGTGTAGAGCCTAGATCTTGGCTTCTAAATACCATTATTCACTAAAAGAAACCAGGGATAAATAAGTGATTTCAGAGAGCAGGAAGAATATAAGATGAACCTAGAGGATTTCATTGTGCCAGAAAGCAAGGAGATGCTCAAAGAATGATGAACACATCATAAAAGGACACAAAAAACTGGCAGTTTCTTATAAAATTAAAGATACACCTACCCTGGGGCCAAGAAATTCTACTTCTAGGTATTTTATTTAAAAGAAATGAAAATGTCCTGGCCAGTGTGGCTCAGTTGGTTGGGCATCATCCTGCCACCAGGGTGTGGGGGGCAGGTTTTATTCCTGGTCGGGGCACATGCCTGGGTTGTGGATTAGCTCACGGGTCAGGTGTGTGCAAGAGGCAACCAATCGATGTTTCTCTCCCTCTCTTTTTCCCTCTCTTCCCCTTTCTCTAGAATGAATTTTAAAAAAAGAAATGGAAACACATATCCACAAAAAGATTATTCATACATGATTATTCATAACATCTTTATTCATAATAGCCAAGAAGTGGGAATAGATGTCTATCAACTGGAGAATGGATTAACTATAATATATTTATACAATGAAATACTACTTAGCAATAAAAAGAGGCAAATTGTTGACAATGCAACAACATGCGAGAAACTCAAGAAAAAAATATGCTGAGTGAAAGAAGCCTTACTCAAAAGAATACATGTCTCATTTATATGAAGTTCTAGAAGAGATCAAACTAATCGATATTGAAAACAACCAGAAGAGTGATTGCCTTGGGGATTGGGTAGTGAGGACTGAATGAAAAAGGGACATGTTTTTTTAAAAAAATTTTTTAAAGATTTTATTTATTTCTAGAGAGAGAGGAGAAGGGAAGGAGAAAGAGCAATGTATGGTTGCCTCTCACATGGCCCTCACTGGGGACCTGGCCTGCAACCCAGGCATGTGCCCGACTGGGAATCGAACCGGGACCTTTTGGTTCCCAGCCCGCACTCAATCCACTGAGCTACACCAGCTGGGCAAAAAAGGACAAGTTTTTGTTTTGCATCTTTTTAAAAAAAATACTTATTTATTTATTTTTAGAGAGAGGGGAAGGGAGGTTCTAAACATCAATGTGTGGTTGCCTCCCACAGGCCCCCAACTGGGGACCTGACCCACAACCCAGGCATGTGCCCCGACCAGGAATCTATACAGTGACATTTTGGTTTGCAGGCCAGCGCTCAATCCCCTGAGCCACACCAGCCAGGGCTGTTCTGCATCTTGCTAGGGGTATGGGATACACAGGTTATACATTTGCCAAAACTCAGTGAATATACACTTAAGAATTTGTGTATTTCGTTGTGTGTAAATTTTACCTCAAAATAAAAAAACTATTAGCGTACATTGGACTCTAATTAATGACATGTATGCTGACGTATTCAGGAATGAGTGTATTGATGTCTGTAATTTAATGTGAAATGCATAAAAAATAAGAGAAATAGAAGGACAGAGATGAATAGATAGTAAAAAACTGTAGTAAAATGTTAATGATAGAAATCTAGGTGGTAGGCATATAGATACTCATTGTAAAATTCTTTCAGCTTTGCTGTATTTTTAAAATTTTTCATAATAAAATATTGGAGGGGAGAGGAGGGCACCGGAGACAGATCTAAAGGACTTCCATGGGTCAAATTTAGTACAATATGAACATTAAAGTAAGTAATGGTAGTGTTGGATTATAACCTACTGAATAAAATAGGAAACCATGAATACATACTGTTATGAATGAATAAATAAAAAGTCTGACAAGAAAGGGAATGTTTATATGCTTTCAAAGTACCCACCAAATAGTTATTAATTATAAAAAGAAAGAAAACTAACTTTAGAAAAGAGCATGAGATTGCTGATAGCATTCAATGAGAACACATCGTTGCTTATATAACATTCTGCCAAAAATGAACAACCTGATTTAATCATGAATAAATATTAGATAAACCTAAAAAAAAGAAAAAAATTACAAACAACCTGTGAAAGTATGGAAATCAAGGAAAGACTGAGGAGTTTCTTAGAGATTCCTTTTTCCTGAGTGAAGAAACAGCAGTAGTTTTACTAATACTTGTCCAGGTTTAACTACTTGTCTAATTTATAAGATGAATAAATTCTGAGGATCCAATGTACAGCATAGTGACTCCAGGTAACAACACTGTATTATGCACTTGAAAGTTGCTAAGAGTAGGTCTTCAATGTTTTCAACACACACACAAAAAAATAGTAATTAAAGTGAGGTGATGGAGGTTTTAACTAACACTAGCACGGGAATAATTTCACAATACATAAGTGTATAAAATCAACATCTTAAATTTATACAGTGTTATATGTCAGTTATATCTCAATAAAGCTGAACAATTCATGGTCATACTAGAAGGTGTGAAGGTGGTATCTCATGGTTTTAGAACAACCGGTGTTTAACTCTATGCCTGTCACAGTATTGGGAAACTTGAAGCCAAGTTGTTACCCCAACTTAAGTAAGAAAATGCTATATTTTCACCTGTCTCTATAGTTTCTTTTTCCATTCCTCCCTTGTATGCATACAAGAGTTTATCAACTTCCTTCAGATCCAGGAAGCCTGAGGCATCACTGTCCCACATCTGGAAGAGGGCTTCTAGGAGAAGTCCCTGTCGAACTCGGGACACATTTTGTCTAGCCTGGAACACAAACAGGAAAACAAAGCACAGAAGACATACTGTTTATTGTACTAGCTAGCATCCTATGTTTATTCCCCAAAAGTGCAGTACTTTTCATAAAAATAGCTTTATTTTTGGACTAAGCATGATATTAATGGGATAATGGAGCATTTAATTTTAATCCTCTAAATACCACTTCTGTTTCACCTCTAGACCAAAAAAAAATATTGCATTTTCTGCATTGGATTAATGTTGGGGACCACTTTGTGTGATATTGGAAACTGTAGCCCCGCACAATCGAGGCCTTGCCTGTAATGTAAGTCTCCACCAGAACGCTGGAAATGCAGGTGGCAGGCATGACCTGAGACTAGCACTGAGGGAAATCAAACCTAAAGAATGCATTATGGCCTTTGAAGCTTGCTTTGCTTTGTATAACCCTGTTGATAGAAACCAGATGTTTAAGTTCAAAGCATAAGGGAGTGAACTCCTAATCTCATGAACCAGGCCTTAACGACCCTCTGGCATCAGCATATCTAACAGACCCTGACCTGAGGCAGATCCTTGTGTGTCCTTCATTGTTATGTATAGATAATATCTGTTTTCTATAACTATAGCCTTTGGACATTAATTGATGAGCTTTGCATGCCTGCTCTATACCCCTGCACATACCAATCCCAATAAAAGCCATTTTGGAGAAGGGTTTGGGGCATTCTCCACCAGAGGGAATCACCAGCCCCTTTTCTTGCCAGAACAACAGATTGTGTCCTAGACAACACATTCTCATTCGTGGTGGCTGGCAGAGTTCCAAGAGACAGGGCCTCCCACAGATTAAAACACATTAATTTAGGAAGAGGACTACAGTCTTTAAGAATCATTAATTCATTCCTTTCCACTTCCTCATTGGTAGTTCAGGAATGTGATAAACACAGGGGTGCTCCACCTGGCTTTTTGGTGGGTTATGTTTTGTAGTGAAGGGAGATGAGTGTCTGCGATCAAATGATAAAAAGCAACTGTGTTCAAAAATTCTTTTTTATATTTAACATTTACCTAACCTGACATTCATGACATGTTAGACTTTTATTAGATTAATTATATCAATTATACAGTAATTTAATTAATAAATAAATAGATTTAATTGCTAAAAGAAAGTGAATATATATTGGTTAAAAGGGGAAGGGGACTCAACTGAGGAGGCAAGAGGGATATCAACTGTAGAATTAAGTTGAGAAGACTCTTAAGGCTGATGAGATACTGAATAGGCCAAGTGAATCTAATTTACATATTTCATATAAGAGTACATAAATTGTTTATATCAGCTAATGTGTGTGCAGTTACCTAAGTAAGTAGTAAGTTCTTACAAAATATGTCCTACCTGGGTGCAGTGCACATGAATAAAAATATATAGCCAAGCTATAGTCAAACCCTAGGTATATGCATTTGTAAATGCACTCACACAGCACAGACAATGCACATGCAGACACACATGTGCACATATTCTTACTCATACACATATCTGCTCCTTAGAATCTGCTTTTCAAGCTTCAGTGAAGGCAAAACAAAACAGTACAAAATGACCTCTTGCCACCAGCAATCATGATATTATTAGGGGAATGAGTTCTCTGGACTATGACCTACAACATTTGACAATAAAATATTTAATGGACTTGCTTGTTGAAATAGTGGTAAATTGGGCTGTAAATTTTTAAAGAAAAGCCACACTAGGAACAACTGAGGTTGAGAAATTTACTTATAATAGTGACCTCACTTGTTTCACTGATAAACAATATTACTCACCTCTTTTAGGGCACTCATTTTCTCTTCTTTTGTTTCAACATAGCCTCTCTTAAAAAAGGAGGTGAGGGTCTCACTGACACTCAAAGGGGCATCTTCACCAACAAATGTCTCCAGGAGTTGCACAAACTGGAGCAGATTGAAGGAAACTCCATTGAAGGCACTCCTACTTCTCACTTCTTTGTAAGACTGAATATTTCTGATAATTGGATATAGGTCTGTCAAACAGGAAACATACAGCAAACAGTAAAGTGAACAATTTTTTCAAAGATTAAGAAAAAGGAGTACTTACTGTAATGGACATCTGCTATTATTTTCCTGTCAGAAATCCGTGCTCCCTTTTTGAGGACAGCACCTTTCTGTCTTTTTTTATTTGACAAAACATCTCTTCCCTAGTGTCAGTTTAGATAAGTCTGGCGGTGCTTAACCTCCCCCGCCCTTGCTCCCCAGATGCCATGTAATATAGTTGGGGCCAATGATTCATATATAACAGCGACAAGCTATAGGCCAATGAGAATTAGACCCAGAACTTTTGGGGGAACTACGGGGGAAAGAACCACTCTTTTTGTACTCTGATTCCTAAACTGGTAGGATGTAGGCTTAGGAATACTCCCATGGACATTTTTGTCACAGTATGGAAGAAACAACCAAAACCTGAAAGTTACAAAGAGAAGAATAGGGTCTTCTGGGCAGAGAGACAGTGTCCTGCTGCTATTGTTGAACGCTTGGATTCAACTGTACCCAAAACCAGCTGCAATCTGAACTTGCCAGTTAAATAAGTCTGTAAATACCACCATGGTAACCTCTTCCCCAAAGAATGTTTACTGTATTTTTCTTGAAGCTCAATATTATAACATTAAGTGTATTTCATAAAATTTTAACCCAGCGACTTATGTTTATTTGTTGATTTAATCATTCATGCCCTTATGACTTCCATATGAGATTTGACATAACTTAAAAATAATCACCCATGCATTTTTTCAAATAGTAAAGCAAATTGAAATAAAATAAAGATGTAAGACCAGGAGAAGAACATGAACCAGCAGGCCACAAGAGCTTGACCAATGCCATGTATTTTCACCAAAATTTTTAAAAACATTTTTTAATAAAAGAACTCATACATATAAGTTCTTTGGTTTCTCCATTTCCTATACTATTCTTAACCTTCACCTGTCTATTTTGTACCTACCATTTATGCTTCTTATCCCCTGTAACTTTTCCTCTCTTCTTCTGCTTCCCCTTCCCCACTGATAAACCTCCATGTGATCTCCATTTCTGTGATTCTGTTCCTGTTCTAGTTGTTCGTTTAGTTTTTGTTTTTGTTTTTTTAGTTTCAGTTGTCGATAGCTGTGATTTTGTTGTTATTTAACTGTTCATATTTTTGATCATCTTTTTCTTAGATAAGTCCCTTTAACATTTCATATAATAAGGACTTGGTGATGATGAACTCCTTTAACTTGACCTTATCTGGGAAGCACTTTATCTGCCCTTCCATTCTAAATGATAGTTTTGCTGGATAGAGTAATCTTGGATGTAGGTCCTTGCCTTTAATGATTTGGTATACTTCTTTCCAGCCCCTTCTTGCCTGAAAGGTCTCTTTTGAGAAATCAGCTGACAGTCTTATGGGAATTCCTTTGTAGGTAACTGTCTCCTTTTCTCTTGCTGCTTCTAAGATTCCCTCCTTATTTTTAATCTTGGGTAATGTAATTATGATGTGCCTTGGTGTGTTCCTCTTTGGGTCCAACTTCTTTGGGACTCTCTGAGCTTCCAGGACTTTCGGGAAGTCTATTTCCTTTGCCAGATAAGAGAATTCTCCTTCGTTATTTGTTCAAATAATTTTTCAATCACTCGGTCTTCCTCTTCTCCTTCTGGCACCCCTATGACTCGGATGTTGAGACATTTAAAAATGTCCTGGAGGTTCCTAAGCCTCTCCTCATTTTTTTTGCATTCTTGTTTCTTCCTTCTGGTCCACTCTGTTTATTTGAGTCCCGGTTTTCTTTCCATCCCTATGGGTTCCCTGCACATTTCCTTTAGCGTATCCTTCTTTTGTTCATCTACTTTGCGAACAAATTCAACCAAGTCTGTGAGCATCCTGATTAACAGTGTTCTGAACTGTGCATCTGATAGGTTGGCTATCTCTTCATCACTTAGTTGTATTTTTTCTGGAGCCTTGACCTGTTCTTTCATTTGGGCCATTTTGGTTTTTCTCGGCACACCTGTTACTTTAAGGGGCAGAGCCTTAGGTGTTCACCAGGGTGGGGTAACCCACGTTGCTGTGTTGTGACGCTGCCTGTGGAGGCAGGGCCTGAGAGGGAACAATGGTGCCTGCTCCACTCTGCCGGCTCTCAGTCATTTCCCCTGCCACCCACAAGCAAATTGGGCCTGTCGGTGCTGGTTCCTGGGTGGGTGGGTGGGCTTGTGTAGTTCTAAGTCCCTGTAGGTCTCCAATGAACTCTCCTGTGAGGCTGGAAGTTCCTCCCACCGCCACCTCAACCCCCACAGGTGTTTTCAATCGGTGGTTTGAGGCTCTATTTCCCCAAGATGGTGAGTTGCGCCTTCTGCCCTGCTCCCCAGCTTTTCTCTCAGTTTATCTGTGCACAAATAAGGGACCGCCCGGTCCACCAATCTCGGCCCTGCTGGGTCTGGGTTGGCCAGCCATGGGTTTCACTGAGTGCGCTGGCTGCAGGTTTCTCTGGGCATCTGCAGCGTTGCCTGTACCGCTCCACAAACTGCCGCCTCACTGCACACTCCACCCAGCTCTGCCTCGCTTACCGGTCTTTTTAGGGGACATGGATGAACATGTCTTTTTTAACTCCTTGGTTGTTGAACATGCCTTTTTTAACTCCTTGGTTGTTGGATTTCCCCTCAATTCGATTTTCTGTCAGTTCTGGCTGTTTTATTTTTTAAATTGTTGTTTTACCTCTTTTGGTTGTTCAAGGAGGCACAGTGTGTCTACCTACACCTCCATCTTGGCTGGAAGTCCTCGCCAAAACATTTTGAACGTAAAAAGGTTATTATTTGACCCAGACTTAAATAAGAAGAATTTTGAAGATAAGAAGAAATAATCTTGATCTAATTAGTTCTACTAGTCGATGAAAGGTAAAATGATGAGACAGCATTGTAGCAAAATATAAGTACTTGTTGGAACAATTACTGTTAAATGCATGGTTTATCTGAGAGCTAAAAGCTACTGTTTGCTCTCTCTGTTGAGCAGATATTTCTGTATAAGTCTTCAAAAACAAGCTATATTCTTACCTGTCTCACATGTTTGGATGTTAAACTACCAGGGAGAGGAATAGCTGAAATGATTTCTATTGAGTAGTAATATATAATATCTGATTCCCTTTGTACACCTGGATCATAGCTTCAAAGCAGCTGTTGGGCCATGTAATGATTTTTAAAAACTGTATAGCAATGCACATGTTTTTAAGCACAAGAACACTCCTAAATAGCACATTCCTACTATCACCAAAAACATTCATCTTGCATATTTTTAGGTCCATCAGCTCAGGGACAAAATAACACAAGGTTCACCCTGGTATTGTGTTTTGGCTAAGTCCAGTCTTTATCATGGGGTACCACAGTAAATTAAATTCACCAATCATACTGCAATCTCTCCTTTCTAATTTTGTTGTTAATATGTACCTGTGAACCTGGAGTTACCATAGATTAAGTTTGCCTGTTCCTCATCTTCACATTTGGCATACTTCTTCCAGTTACAAGTGAAAAGTTCACCTATAAAATACACATTCTATAACATAGGCAATTTAAGTTCACTTTCACAATGTTTTTGTTTTAGAGTATAAACGAAAGGAGGATTAAATGAATCACCTGACCATGACTTTCCTTCTATTTGGGGATACTTGGGTTCACAGGCCTTATCTTTCTGAACTTTCTCTTTTGCAGTTTCTAAAAGGTACAAAAGAAAATGCCTATAAGTTGGACATATTTTCTTAAGTTAACAAACAGGAGAAATGCCTTGCATATAGAACACAGAAAACTTTCGGTACTTTCTCTTGTATGTTGTGTCATAATCAACCACAATGATATTAGTTAATAACTCTAGTTGTTGAGAGAAGCTCTGTGACAAAAGCCATTTGTTGTATCCTAGTTTGGCCATGCAAAATGAGGGTTACATTTCCTAGCCGCCCTCACAGTTAGGTGTCACTACATGCCTAAGTACTGACCAATGATACATGAAAGGAAGTGATGTGGGGCCTACCCATTTTCCTTTCTCCTTACCAGAGGGTCACAATGCAGACATGGTAATGAGCCATCTTTAACCATGTGGTTGGAGGAGACACAAGACAGAAGAAGTTTGAGCCACTGAAGATTTCATGGGACTGAACTGTCACATAACTTTTGACTTCTATATGAGAAAGAAAGATACTCCTATCTTATTTAGACATTGTTATTTTATGTTGTTTTTGTTTATATTTTTTAGACACTGTCATTTTAGATCACTGTTATACATAGCCAACATTAAGTCTTCACTAACATAACATCCAATTGAATAATAACTTCACTTAGTTTTTTAAAGCTGCACTCCTATGTAAGGAGAGGCAGAAGTTAGTAGCTCTGTTTTCTGGAGAAATAAACATGATGCTAAAAAAATAAAAGATTCCAAATTAGTTGATGATAGTGTAGAGTCTAGAACACAGGTTACCTATCTTTTAGAAGTCTCCTTTGGTACTGTAGAATGAAGAAGCAGAACTTTTAAAATTTTATGCCTAACTGAGATCTTAGTGGTATTGGGATTGGCCCTCTAAAAGTTAGAATTTTTAAAAAAGGTCATAAATTGGCACAGGCAATTCAGAGGAAAAGTCTTCTACAGAATAGATATTTGAAATGCAGAGTGCTCTCTCTCCTAAATATGATTTTCAGAAACATTCCTAGAACATATATCTCATACATAACTGGAAAAAACAAGATCCGTTTATAGTGGAAATAAAAGAAATTTTTAAAAAGTAGTATCTAGTATCAGACACCACATTTAAAACAAAAGGGCTTCTATTGCCTTTTCAGAGGTCCAATGCAAATTTCTTTATGTAACATTACCAGATTTCTTTCTTACAAATAGGTTTCTAGTATAAAAGGAATTCTTGGTACATAGACAATAGAGACTTTCTGGTTTGCATTTACTTGATTGTTCCAAGGTCTAAAGTCAGGCTCAGTAGCAAAATATGGCTGAGATTTGTGTGACCTCATAGGCCAGAAAATATCCTAAATGAAATGAGTGTTTTCTGAAAAGACTTTAAAAACCACTCCACAAAACAGAGAGATAATGTTGTAGAGAATGTCATCACTACCTGAAAGATGATCTTTTCTACTTGATACTGGATCTTCCTCTTGCATTTCAGAAAGTGTGAATAGTTGCTCTTCATGTATTTGCTCCTGAGTCTTCTCTTCCTGTGGAAGGATTTCAGTGGGCTCAAAGGGAGTGGCCTCCCTAGATTTTTCACTTTCTGTTAAGATACTATCTTCCTTTGATTGTGAAGTTGAGTCCGTGTCCTGTTCCTCTGGAATTGTCTCTCTGAGTGGTTCTTGTTCTTCAGTTGACGCTTTACGTGTTTCTTCTATTATTGACTCTTTGAGTGACCCTTTCCGTGATCCTTTTTGTGTTAGCGACTCTCTGCGTGATCCTCCTTCAGCTGACGCTCTGCGTGATCCTTTTGGTGTTGCTGACCCTTTGTGAGATCCTTCTTCTGCACTTGACCCTCTGTGTGGTCCTTGTTCTACTACTGACTCTCTGTGAGATCCTTCTTCTACAGTTGACCCTCTGTATGTTCCTTGTTGCATTGTTGACCCTTTGTGTTGTCCTTGTGTTGTTATTGATTCTCTGTACCCTTCTTGTTCTCCTGTTGACTCTGTGTCTTGTTCTTCAGTTAAAATTTCATTTGGTTCTGGTCCTGCAATTGTCCCTTGCTGCTGTTCCGGTACACTTGGTGATAGTGTTGATTGTCTATGTTTATCATGCTCAAGTTGAACTCCTGAATTCTTTAATAATTTACTTTGGGTTTTGCTAGCATGTTTTTCAGACAGTAATGTATTCATCTCTAAGAGCACATTGTCATAGTCTTCATAAATGTGATTTTGATTATCCATGTCTCCCCAGAACTCAGGCAAGTCTATCTCTTCAAATTCAATGAATGGCCCTAGTGCAGAAAACAAAACATTTACTTAGATAACTGATCTTATAATGCAGAATCAGAACTAGCAAATTAATGCAAAAAGCATTGAGCACAGTGATGATAATATAGGCCTATTTCTTTAAATAAATATCAGTTACCTTTCCTTGCAATGCAATAAAAACCAGAAAGGTATCCATTTGAACATAAAAGATGCTCACTACTGTAAATTAGGAAGTAAATTAGTAGAGTACAGAGAGTGAGACCATGCCATAAAACTGCCCCCTTCCTTCTAAAACATTTAGTATTTAAGCTATAAATTTGTGACTCCCACAGCTTTAGGGAATACTCTACATACATTAATTATCCAAGTAATAAATTTTCACACAGAAATAAAATATTGACATTCTTGGAAAACCCATTCATTCAATGACTTTTTCTTAAAAAAATAAAAATAAAACCCATAGTCCTCTTTGTGTGGGTAGTAATATAAAAATTTCACTGTATAAGTACAGTAAAGGTGTTCAAGTAAAAACGCTTGGGAAAAGGAAATATTTTTCTTCAAAATGTTAGAATTCTAAGTTGGACATTAAAACTAGAGTTACCATTACCAACTTATTTCTGAATCATTCAGATTGTTACTAAAACACCTCTTCATTTAAATGAATTTAAAATTGAGTTCAGTTGAGTTCTAGCTTGACAACTTTTAGTATTGCACTGTAATGAAAAATGTATCTGGTTGTGATGAAGAGTAGATTTTGTGGGGAATGAACAAGCAAGTATAGCTATCATGATCTAAGGGAGACGTTACGTGAAGAAATTCCACAGGCATAGAATGACCTCGCGTTATCCTATCAGTGTGCTTCATCATTTCAGTCTGAGCACACTCACTCTGAGTGGCACTTACATTGTCTTGGGTTCCGGAGTAAACGTCTCAGCATTTTTGAACTTTGGTCATAGAATGTTTCCAGCAAGGCTAATGTCCTCTGCCGATCCAAAAACCCTACCTAAGCAGAAAGTTTGCAGTTAGTTGTTACAGGAGATTTGAGATTTTTATGTAGATGGAATATGGCTTATTGAAATGTTCATTATCATTACCACCACCATCACTGTGTAAGTAAAATCTGCAGAGTCAAAATCAGGAAAGCTATATCTTGCCTCTTTAGGCTTATACTCTACTCCTCCATTCTGTGACATGCCATAATGCCTTGCACTTAATAGATGCTTAACAAATATTTGTTGTTACCGATATAATTGCCAAATTTAATGTATTATACAATGTTCAGTTCTTATCTAATATGACCTAAGTATGACACTTGGAACAATTAAGTGCCCACTACTTGTTCTTTTATAGCATTTTTATTTTGAGAAAAATTTTAACTACAAAAAAATAATAAAATGATAAGGCTAACACTTGTGTTCCCAATACCTAGAAAGGATGATTGTTAACATTTTGTGTATATACTTTAAAAATATATGACTGATATCGTAGCACATGTCATTAAAAAATTTATGAGTTAATTTGAGCCAAAATGATGACATATCCTGGGGAGCAAGAATTCAAATATTACTCCTCTTTTAAAAATTTTTATAAGCATTTCATGTATCCTTAAAATTGCTTTTATTTATGCAATCTTGAGATCTGATTTATGTATATAAAGAAATGTATTTTATTTCTCTTAACTGTGTGGTATTCTATAGCATAAAAACATTGTAATTTTTTAAATCCCTATTTTAATGGGCATTTAGATTACTTCCAGTATTTTGATACCAAATATAATGTGTGTAATGGATATCCTTATACATATCTCCTGTGTACATATGTAAACCTTTCCCTAGGGTAAATAAATAGGAGGGCAATGAATTGTATACTATGTACATTTTCTCTTTTTTTAAATATTTAGTTATTGGCCCGGCTGGTGTGGCTCAGTGGATTGAGTGCAGGCTGGGAACCAGAGGGTCCCGGTTCGATTCCCAGTCGGGGCACATGCCTGGGTTGCGGGCCGGGTCCCGATGAGGGCCATTGTGAGAGGCAACCATACATTGTTCTTTCTCCCTCCCTTCTCCTCTCTCTGAAAATAAATAAATAAAATCTTTAAAAAAATATTTAGTTATTGATTCAATAGAGAGAAACATGAATTTGTTGTTCCACTTATTTATGCATTGATTGGATTCATTGGTTGATTCTTGTATGTGCTCTGACCAGGGATCGAACCCACAACCTTGGTATATCAGTACCATGCTCTAACCAACGGAGCTACCCAGCCAGGGCCAGTGCATTTTCAACTTTAGTAGTTCTTGCCAAATAACTCCACAAAACACCTATATCAAGGTACATTCTTTTTTATTTATTTATTTATTTATTTATTAGAGAGAGGAGAAGGGAGGGAGAAAGAGAGGGAGGAACAGCAATGTATGGTTGCCTCTCACATGGCCCCCACCAGGGACCTGGCCTGCAACCCAGGCATGTGCCCCGACCGGGAATCGAACCGGGATCGTCTGGTTCCCAGCCCGCGCTCAATCCACTGAGCTACACCAGCCAGGGCTCAAGGTACATTCTTATCATTACTGAATGAAGATATCATTTTTCCATATTTATCCAATACTTGATATTGTTAGAATTTATAATTTTTTCTAATATGATGGATATAATATATTATCTAATTAATTTGCATCTTCCTGATTATTAGAGATATTGAATATGTTTTCATGTTTATTATGTATTGGAGTTTTCTCATCTATGAATGGCTTTTTCATATCCTTTTCCCTTTTTCAGTTGGAAAAAGTTGTCTAGTTCTTATTAATTTGCAAATTTTTTAATAATGATCATTCTGTTTTCTAGATAGCACATATCCATTCCCAGTTTATTTCTTATTTTTTAATTAAATTTTGGGGAGTTTAATCACATTAATGTTTTAATTTTGAGGTAGTCAAATGTATTAATCACTTCCTGTATGGTTTGTGCTTATTTGGAGTATTATTTAGGAAATGTTATCTGTACTGAGGTAAAAAGTTATGCTTCTAAAACTTTTTTAAAAATTTCTTTTCTAATCCTCACCTGAGGACACTCTTTCATTGCTTTTTAAAGAGAGAGGACGAGAGAGAGGAAGAGAGAGAGGGAAACACTGATATGAGAAAGTAACATCAATTGTTTGTCTCCTGCACACACCTGGACCGGGGATCACACATGCCAGGACTGGGAATAGAACCCACAAGCCAGGCTTGTGCCCCTGCCAGGAAATGAACCCACAGCCCTTCTGCTGAGGGATGACACTCCAACCAACCAAGCCACATTGGCTAGAGCTAAAACTTTTGAAATTTTGTTTTCATATCAAGGTCTCTGATCAGATGCAAATTATTTTTCTCATTAAGCAGTTGATATCTAATTATATATTTTTCCAACTATGTAAATCCAATTGTCCCAATATCATTTACCATGATATTCCATCTCACTGATTTATATTTCTACCTATGTCATATACTAAATTCCCACAGTCTCCTGGGTCTGATGCCAGGTTCAGTATTCTGTTAGTATAAATTTATTTTAAAATATCAGCCCGGCTGGTGTAGCTCAGTGGATTGACCGCGGGCTGGGAACCAAAGGGTCCTGGTTCGATTCCTAGTCAGGGCACATGCCTGGGTTGCAGGCCAGGTCCCCAGTGAGGGCCATGTGAGAGGCAACCATACATTGCTATTTCTCCCTCTCTTTCTCCCTCCCTTCTCCTCTCTCTAAAAATAAATAAATAACATCTTTAAAAATAAATAAATAAAATATCAGATAAATTCTCCCCAACTTGTTCTTTTTTTTAACCTATTTTTGGATCTTCTTTTTATAATTTTTTTGCTATATTTGGACTATTATTTCCCATATAATTTTAAAAAGCTAATGCTTTTTAAAAAATACACAAATAATAAGGGTATGGTTGTATGAATTGCCATAATATAAACACAATCAGGAGCTGTTTCTTAAAAGAGAAGAGTTAACTTTAGTAGAGGGCATGATTTTGTTGCAAAATTTGATGGATCTATACTATGATTCTACTATTGCCATAGCATTTCAATTTGCCCCACACATTCCAAATACTGTAGAATCTTCTAGGTGATAAAGCACAAGGAAAAGAAGACTTTTTGTTCTGCAGCTTACAAAGCCTTTTCTTGCTCTGGGATCCACTCTGGATCCTAATGGCTCAGTTAATGCATGAAAGCAGCACATGTGAGTAAATATTGTTCCTAAAATGTAAAAAGGTACAATATGCATAGTGCTCTTTCTTACTGGTTGGTGGCACAATGTTATAGCAATTTGCTTCATACTTGAGAGAGATATCTTGTCATGCTTCAGACTACATCACTGCTAAAACTTCACCAAGATATTAAACCCTGAATTTTTATGGTTTTTATCATTCACCTTCTGACACACATGTGTATTACCAAGGCATCTAATGCTTCTTCCAGCTCACCAGGTCCAACCACCATGATGGAAATCATCAAAGCAGTGGGTCAGAATGATGTTCTGTGATATGTCAACATAATCAAGATCTCTGCAGCCCTGGCCAGGTAGCTCAGTTGGTTAGAGCATCAACCAGATACATCAAGGTTGTCGGTTTGATCCCCTGTCAGGGCACATGCAAGAATCAACCAGTGATTGCATAAATGAGTAGAACAACAAATTGAAGTTTCTCTCTCTTTCTCCCTTTCTCACTCTAAAAATCAGTAATTTTTTTTAAAAAAAGGTTCTCTTTACACTGGATTATGATAGAAAGAGAGAGAGTTGCCTTGGCACTATGGCAAGGCAGTGAAAGAATACTGCTGTTCATGACAGGTGACATTTAAACTTCTGTTGGTTCTTATAAACTGTTCTAGAGAAAATAGTATTTGACAGACTAATAGCAGTAAATGAAAGGGGTGTGTCAGTTTGGTCCAATAAAGATTCCACATCTTGGATAGCAGCTGCAAATAGAGTCATAGTAACCTACAAAAAATTCTGTTCTTTGGAATATAGTTAGAGGAAAATTCCAGTTAACTATGTTTTGTTTTGAACATTTCTCTAGGCTCATGTGGTTACAAGTATATAAACATATATCTATATGGGTTTTGTTACTGTTTGTTTTACAAAAATGGGATTGTATTATACACATTTTTCTCTATTTTACTTTTTAACTCAATAATAATGTGCAAAATTTCCTCCAAGTCAATTGGTGTAGTCTCTTCAATAAAAGCCGCATGACATTCCAAGGTACAGATGTACCATTATTTAAAAAACATTTCCCTCTACACATAAGCATTCCCTTAATCTCTCTCTCTCTCTCTCTGTCTCTCTTGTCTAAACAACAACACAGAAATCATTTTTGTACATGTATTTTCTATTTACTAGTGCTTTTATTTCTTTGGAATAAAAATTTCAGGAGTGGGATCACTTGGTTGAAGGATGTATGTATTTTTTATTTAAATAGGTATATCCAGCCCTGGCTGGTGCAGCTCAGTGGATTGAGTGCTGGCCTGTGAACTGAAGGTTGCTAGTTTGATTCCCAGCCAGGGCACATGCCTAGATCGTGGGCCAGGTTCCCACTTGGGGGCATATGAGAGGCAACTGATAAATGTATCTCTCACACATCGATATTTGTCTCCCTCTCTTTCTCCTTCTCTCCCCTTCTCCCTAAAAATAAATAAAATATTTAAAAAAATAGATGTAGCCAGATTGCTTTACAAAGATACTATAAGTATTCAATTTTCACCAGCAATAGTGAGAAAGTACTTTTCCTCTGTCTTTACCAGCAATATGTATTATTATTTCAAACTACTTTTCTCATCCATTGAATAGATAATGATTGCATGCATTGTGTGTTCATATCTTTTGACTAGTTTTCTTTGGGGACTTCTTACATAGTGTCCTACCTCAGAGAAAGCAGCATTTAGTTCCGTGCCAGCCATAGTACTTGTTGACTCCAACCACGTGGAGTTCATCGCACTGAGTCATTTGGAGGTTTTGTTTGTGTTTGTTGTGTATGTCCATGGTTCTTCTTGTCCCAACTCCAGGTGTCTTCTTGGAGGTACACCCAGAACGTTTACTGCCTTCTCTGCATGCCCACTCCCCTTCACACACAGGATACATTTGAGGATACTTCATCACCTTTCCTCTAGCCAAAGTGGTGGGACTAACCTCAGGCCTGCCCACCTAGACCCCTCCTTCTGCAGCAGTTACCCACCCTCTTCAGTGTCATGATGGACTCAGGACTTCTCTATGAAGCTTGCAGTCTCTGAGCCAAAACCAGGAAAAGAAGCATAAGTCTTGCTGTTCTTCAATTTCTCCTCAACCTACTTAGAATTTCCAAGAGTATCTATAATATTGCCTTCAACCTCCAACCCTGATTGGGGGTCAGGGGTCGGGGATCAGATACTAACTCTGACTTAGGGACCCAGACAACCTCTCACCCCTAGTCATATTTCCTTCACCTCCTCCTTACACCAGCTGGTCACAGTTTCCCAGGGATAGAAAAAGTGCTTTGATGTCATATTTTGCATTCTCTCTTACTCTGCGGTTCTTCATTTATTTCTCAGGAGTTCAGGATTTTCAAGTAAAAGTACAAGCTCTGAGCTCTAGTCTCAGCTATTAGTTAAAAATATTCTGAAACTCAATTAACTTCTTTATTCCAGACTGTATCTATCTTCCCTATGTGATCAGCACATAACTTCTATTTGAATGCTGGGAAGAAAAGCAAAAAGCACAAGCAAATCTCAGTTAATTCCTCTAAATATTATCCCACTGTGTTTGTTATGGCATATGAATTGGTATTAAATTGGCCAACAAAGAATAGTTGATATCCAGGCATTTACCAGAGAGTAAAATCTTGACCTCCATGTCAGCCAATATTTATTATAAGCTCTGTTTTTTTTTTTTTTTTTTTTTAAACATTTTTTTTAAGATTTTATTTATTTATTTTCAGAGAGAGGAGAAGGGAGGGAGAAAGAGCAATGTATGGTTGCCTCTCACACGGCCCTCACCGGGGACCCGGCCCGCAACCCAGGCATGCGCCCCGACCGGGAACCGAACCGGGACCCTCCGGTTCCCAGCCCACGCTCAATCCACTGAGCCACACCAGCCGGGCATATTATAAGCTCTGTTAAAAGAGCCAAAATTCAAGAAGTATTGCCTTAAAGACATATAAACATGTCAGATTTTATAAAATATAGTCCTGACTTAAGCCAAATTAGCAGGCACCGAGAACCTAGAATGCAATATATTGGCTCCTTCAAGAATTGCTTTTTCTGACTTGCAGTCAGGTGTGATATAATTTGCCTACACTTAAGGTGGTTATAAAAAAGAACCTCCCCCAAGAAAGTCATTGTTTTATTTATTATATGCCTATGATAAAGGATGTTCACTTCCTTTATGTTCACTTCAACACATAGAGTCCCTTTAGAGAGTACTTGTGGGAGAAACTCCTGACTTTGACCCCCAAGTTTCTGTACTTCTTAACACCAGCCTGTATTTATCTTATACATTTTGTCGATAGAATGTTTGGCCATGTTTCCCTTTTCACATTCACTGCTAGGAAGCTTAGATTCAAACTTGTAGACATCGCAGAACAAATATTTAGGCCATTATAATATGCATTTTAGGCATTGTTCCCAGCTTTATTTACTATCCCCTCTCTTATTTTTCACTTCTTTCATCCTACTTTTAATTTATGTTTCTTTGTCGCAATCTGTTTTGGAACCTGGGAATACAAATGAAGTTCATAAACATATATCAGTAAAATTTGTATCTATTTTTGCAAATCCAGTTGGTATCCTAGCACACCAATATCCTCCCAAATACCATTCTTAGAAATATTTTTTTGATGCAAACTTCTCTTGTTTAAGAAGCAGCATAATAAGATGTGGTAAGCTTTCCATTCCCAGTAGCTCTTTTCTATAGGAAGCCGCCAGAAAAGAGAGTAAGCAAAAACAGTCCTAAGCAACCCATTCTTAAGAATGCGACACAGATTTAGATCCAAGTCATACACTGTGAAATGCCATGCCATTCAAGGTGTGACCTGTAAGCTGGTAAACGTCTGCAATGAGAAATATACAGAAATTGAGAAAAACATCTAGAAAATTTTATAGCGATTTGAGAAAGTAACAGATACTAAATTAGATTTGAATCTGATAATAAAAATATGAGGTTAGTATTTTGTATGTCCTTTCCTCCTTGCCCCATGCCCCGATAATCCATATTCATTGTGTATCAGTTCATAGCAGATCAGAAATGGAAAATATCACCATCAACAATAACCTTAAAACCGGTCCTTTGCACAAACAGTTTGAGAAGCATAGCTTTAAGGGTCTTACCCTACCTTCCCACAGTCACAATACAGGAAGAGTTCAGCAAACATCTGCCTCTGCATATCCATTTTTATGACCTCCCGGAATTCATCAGCGCAGTGACAAAGGTGCTTAAGGAGTTCCTCAAACATTTCCGTTTTAAAATCTGCAATTTGTGAAGAGATATACTGCAAAGAGAAAGAGGATAAATGAATTGATTTGAAACTGTGTTCTTTACTTGGTTTTTCCCAAGGATTCAGTTGTGTGGATGAAATTATTGGCTGCAAATCCCAATCCCACCGCCATATCATTTGCCTGTCACTTAGATAAAGCATTTCATGTCAATGCTATCTTACAGGCTGCACAGCAGAGAGAGGTGGTCAATTCAGTCCCCAACACCATACACCAGGGGGCTAGATATTTTTGGAGCAATTTTCCTCTAGATCACATCAGCATTATGCAGGGCAGACTTTTTAACTTACTGTACGAAATAATGGCAGTCATAGAACATGGCCTGTAAATTATTAGCTCTAAAAGCTGAATGCAGTTTTTCTTTTGCTGTATGGCATAGAAGACTATCTGTTTTCCAAGACTGGCTACATTTAATTTTTAGAGTGTAAAGGATGGGGATTTTAGGGCGGGGGTTGTTAGTTTGTTTTTTGTCTTCTGATATTGCAATAAGGTATAATTTGTCTATGATTTTCTTTTTCTTTTGAATGTGTGGAGTCTGAAACATCTGTGATCCTGGGACATTTTCCTTTTTCTTTTCTTCTCCTTCTTTTTTTTTAAATGTAAAAAATTTCCATTCAAGAAACAAATCCCCCTTCCTTATCATGTTCCATTTAGATGCTGTGAATTCTTAGGAAGTTGGAAAGTGATGTAGACATCAAAGTCAAAGGATCAGTTATTTGGTGTGCTGGTAACCAGTCCATGGTTGACTTGTTTTGAGATGATATAGACCCGGCTTAAATGTAGTGTGCATGTTGTTTTATTTTGAGGGATCATATTCCTACCACCGCTGTTCCAAACTCATATGCCCCTGGGCGATTTTTCTTGATCTCTGTTGAATACATTCCTGGAAGAGTGATAGCTAACTTGGAAGGTAAATGCATCTGTATTTTCGGTAGGTTTTCACATCAGCCTTGTACCCTTTTGTGCCCCCACCACTAATGTATGAGTGGCTATTTCTCTTCAGCCTTCCAGATTTTTGCTTATGTGATAGGTCAAAAACACTACATTCTTGATCTACATCTGACTATAATATCTCATGATAGACAGAAATGGATCCAATACTGGAAGAATTTCTGAGTGAACTCCTCTTGAGTTTTCAGTCCAATTCACAGTCCATGATTTCCTCTTCTGCCCCAAGCACTGCTGTAACCAAATTTATACTGGTAGTCAAATTTTTACTGAATAGCCTACTTCCTTAGCCATAAATGATTGGATCAGGGGAGGATACTTAACCTAAATGAAGACATTTAGATTCTCTCCATTGGGAATTGGGAGTTAGGAGTGCGGAATGGCCAGCTGGTCTCTGAGAGAGACTGGATCTGTAAATGTAAATTAAAAAATTGGTGGCTGGCCAGATTACTCTGTGTGAACTGAGGATGCAGAGAAAGTCTGCACAGAGAGACAGGTAAATCAGAAAGCAGAGAGAAAAGGGTCTAGATATTTTCCAAGCCCCTGTTCTAGTCTCTTCCTGAAGCCAGACCACATTTCTGCCCTCGGCTTCTGCACATTTCATTTTCAGCTACATTAGCTCAGGCTGGTTTCTGTTTCTTGAAATTAAAGAATAGTAACTAATACAGTTTGTTAAAATAAAACATTTTGTTGGCATATTTCACTGACACAATTTTCTTATCCCTGCCTGAGGACACTTTTTCATTGCTTTTAGATAGAGAGGATGGGAGAGAGAGAAACATGGATGTGAGAGAGAAATGTCAATTGGTTACCTCCCATATGCGTTGGACCAGGGGTCAAATCTGCAACCTAGGTATGTGCCTTTACCAGGAATCAAACTCATAGCCTTTCAGTTACATGACAAAGCTCTAACCAAGTGAGCCACACAGGCCAGTGCTAAAGTAGTTTTTGAAATGAAGGATATAGTTGATATTTTACTTCCTCATTAATGTCATGTAGGCAAATATATGATGTATTATGCAAGAGACAAATAAAGCTTTTATCCATGCTAACAAATCATAAACCATTATTCAAGTGGCTTAGAAATCAAAAGAAGAAAATTAAAGGAGGGCAAAATAACTTTCCTAAATATTTAGTTTCCTTAGCTGCCTAAACCACTTAATTATTCTTAATGGACCAATGAACACAGTTAAGGTCTTGTCTATTACCTTGGGAAGCAGAATAGTGTAATATTAATAACTCACATTTGGAACTTGTCTAGGTTCAAATCCCAGTTCCCATGTCTACTGGCTGAGTTACCTTGGGTGAGTCACTGAACTTCCCAGTTTCCTCATGTGTGAAATGGGTGTTATAGCAGTTATCTCTTTGGGTCACAGAGAGGATACTGTGTTTACAGAGCATAGATATTTTATGGAGTAAGTTATCTGTAACCATTGCTCTTATTTCCTTTGGAGCTAGGTAAAAAAAAAAAAAAAATCAACCAAGAAAGTTTTCTTTACAGGATAAAAGTCCTCTCAGGTGACTTACATATTTAGAAGGGGGGAAAAAAACACCCAATAAGATGATGATCTGTGGCTCTTAAAGTGTGGTCTCATGACCACATTGCCTGAGTGCTTACAGAAACACAAATTCTGGAACCCTACTCCAGACCTATTGAATCAGAAACTCTGGGAGTGGAACCCAGAATCTGTGTTTTTAAAAGCTTTCTGGATGATCCCTGTGCTCACTGAAGTTTGAGAACTATTAAACCAGATGGTCTGGGGTCAGTGGTCCTGATTATCCCAGTATCCTAAGATTCTGTTGTTTGATCCTTAATCACTTTTTACTTGAACAGCAGGTATTTTTCTAAGTTACTAAGGTAGAACTATTGAATAGTTGACATTTTCTGGCAATATTGTGGTTCAAACTTCTAACACTGAAAAAAAAATGGCTGATTCATGAAAAAGATCATCCTGGTTCATGTTAAGGTTTTGGGAACTGACCTCAAAGCCATACAAGTTTGGGGGCTGTGGGAATGCTATTATACCAGGAGACAGTGCAACATCCTGGGTTTATAGCCCCTGGGCTTTCTGCATGGGCATGTACTGTAAGTGTGGCCTATACGACATGAAGACTGCCAGCTGCCAACACACCTACAAATCAAATTCAAATAAAACAACTATAGCAGTTTGCCAATGTTTCTTGTAAAAACAGAAGAAGTGAAAACACTTAGTAGCTTTTGTGTTTTCATATACTTCCAAAGGAATAAACCAATTAACATTCATAGATCCTGAAATGAGTACTTAAATTAAGAATGTAATTAACAACAGATATCCTTCAGTTTAATAGCTCTGTGAGCTGTTAAACATTTGAACTATACTTAATTAAATTGTCTCTGTGTGCTGGGTTCCAATGTAATGGATTTGGGGGCATTTCCTTTCTAACTTGAAAAACAAAATATTGAGAATATGATAAATGCCACATTTAACAGGTTGGTAGCTATTATTAGATTCTACAGCTCTGGGCCATTGGGATTCACACTCAATTTAATTGTAGATACACTGGAGAGTTGATGAAGTGGGTGATATAAGAGCTCTAGAAAGAAAACTATGTTTGGATGCTATCTTAGGTGTTAACTTCCAAACTGTATTTGTAAGCCCTGGTAGTAAGTAACATTTTCAGGAATATCTGCAAACAGGTCTTTAAGAATATTGAAATATTCAATATATAGATTATATTTGCTATCTATCATTGAAGAAGTGGTATGTCCCTATAGCATTTGGGCAGAAAATTAACTTTTCCAATTCAGAGAGGGAATTTTTAAAAACAATTAATGCTAATTACATATTCAACAGAGCAGAAATATACTTTAATCCTTCTGCTTTAAAAAATTTTGCTTAACAAATGAATTGAACAAAGGTCTCATTTAATATCTAATAATAATAGAAATAGACTGAAACACACAATTTTACCCCTATTGGCAAAAGGTAGCTTAGGCAATGTTAAGGGC
>PVJI01023155.1:0-23600 GCA_004026765.1 Micronycteris hirsuta
GGTGACCCCCAGGACCTCCTCACAGTCCCCTTCACCCCTGAGTTCCACTTCCGGGGTTCTGTCAGCCCACTGGCCCACCAGCCCCTCCCCTAGCACAGGAGGGCAAAGAAAGGCCAAGACGGATATATTTGCTCAAGCCGGGCCGGCCTCCCCGGGGCAGCACTCCGAGGTGCACTCTGCTGCGTGGGCTCGGCTCAGGGGCAGCCGCCCTCTCCCAGCGCCGAGTGCCCTGGCAGCTGCCTTCTGGGAGGAGGAGGCCGAGGAGGGGCCAACCGCTGGGTTACCCAGGAACGTGAGGTGGGGCCTGACGTGTTGGGAGCTGGAGGGAGATTTGCAAAGTCAGGGCTCGGATCCCCCATTGAAGCTTCTGCAGGCAGATCCCTCCTCATTTCCCTCCTCAGTTCGTTTGCTCCGCGCAGCAAAAGGCTGGCGTTTCTCCAGGAGACAGTTCAGGGAGCCCCAACCCCGGAAACAGGTCACATGGAAACAGCAGTTCATAAAAAGGAAGAAGTTAGTTCAACCTGGGTGTCCTTGGCTCTGACTGGGGGCAATCTGAGAGCATTTCTTTGCTCTCTAACTCACCACAGTGAATCAGAGCACAGTCTAGTGCGGGGGGCCTGGGGAGGGGGTTATTGCTTGTTTCTGAGAACCAGGAGAGGGACACCTGAAATTCGTCCGAGTTGCCACTTTAGCCTTCTGATTACTCAGTGCTATTCAGAAACGGTGTCCTGGAGCTTTGGCCACCACGTGTCCGGCTCCGCAGGGACCTGAACATCAAGAGGGGTGGGGATGGGCCCTCAGAGTTGGGTTTCAGGTGGTCACAGCAGAAATCAACTTAAGGACTGGTCCCGGAAGTGTTTGCTTTGGGAGAGTCACCCCTGCAGGACTGGAAGTCACCTCAGTGAATGTGTCGTCGAACTCACTCACCGTTTCCGTGTGACAGCCAGGACACACAGGGATGAGCAGTGATGTGGGGCCGGGACAGCGGCGGCCTGGCTGTTTGATGCCTCACCCTGCCCGCTGCAGCTTGTACGTAAGGATGCAGCGACCACGAGGACTGCTGTGAAGACGGAGTGAATGCGTGCGGATCATCAGCTGCCAGGCAGGCCTGGTCCACAGGAGCCACCCAGCAAGTGCTGCTGGCGGTGACAGGGTCACCATAAAAGTGGTTATGACAGCCTTCTGAGGGTCGCTGTCAAGATTTAATGATGTGATGCCAACCAAGCCCTGGGGACTGTGGCCCTTACAAATGACTTGCATAAGGTCGCATGTGAAACTGGGGAAGCCAGCGTGCGCGCTTGCCCGTCACCGCCGGAACCAGTGAGCAGAGAGAAGGACCGACATCTTTCCAGGCGCTTCATTCAGACCCGCGGTCTGAGAAGACGGTGGGTCCCGCAATGACTGTCTCACCCTCTCCTCTCCAGCCGACCTTTTTACGGGAGAAGAAAGGGTGGGGAGGGGTTTGGGGAAGTTTCATCAGGTGAGAGCAGCAGCCCTAGCATTGATCAGCTGATCGACAGTTGTGGGTCTGTGTCACAGACGCCCCTCCCTGGACACAGTGGCTCAGAGGCCTCCAGGGCACACAGCACTAGTCACTTAAACGCCTACCAGCTGAGGCTAAACTCTTTAACTCTTGAGTTCTCCAGCACACGGACAAGGCCGTTGGCCCTTCCCGCAGCCCCCCTCTGCAACGCATCCACGGCACAGCACCCGTTTGTGTTTGGAACTTGGAAGGGGCAGAATCGGCCTGAGCTGGAAATCTACATCAGAAGGGAAGTAACTTTCTGGGAAAGCTCTCAGCCCAAGAGACAGAGCTTCGCTCCCTTGGCTATTTCTGCTGACGACCCTCTGGGTGGAAGGCTTGGCCCCTGCTCTCGGCTTCCACGGCCCGTGCGGTGGGGGCGCAGCGTGTCCGAGACTCTCAGTGCTGCTCTAGGCGTGAGGTTGGGGCGCCCTCGCCTTTTAAATGACGTGTTTCATGTTTCGCTGCTGGATGGAGGAAACCTCCCAAAGTGCCCCTGCTTTCAGCTTTACTGGGTATTCGCAGCCATTTCTTGTTTTCTCTTTTTGTTTGTTTTTGCCTTCGGGATGATGATACATTCAAACTCTTTCAGGGGATAAAACAAAGGACAGTGAAAAATCTCCCCCTGCCCCCATCCCTGCAGCCACCAGCCCCCCATCCCCCGCCCTGCCAGCCACAAGCAAAATGACAGAAGCAGTTTCCAGCACCTTCCAGAGACGGGCTGTGCAGAAACAAGCAAGTACCTAAGTATATTCTTTTTTTCTTCTTTAAAGTACAAAGTGATCTATTTATTTTTTACAAATGAAATTAGTATCATTTCCTTGAGCCCCCCCCAAAAAAGAACTGCTGGAGCCTCTACTGGAACGACATCGAACTCACAAACAAATCTCCGTACTGATCAGGACTGGTCAGCCTGCTTGGTTGTCCTGCCTGCAAACACGGCGCGGGGCTCAGGAGCTCGACCGTCTGTCAGTCCCTCAGTCAAGTTCTGTAGCGCTCCTCGTCCACGTGCCAAACACGTGTTCCTGGGTGTTTTACATTCTCATTGCAATGAGTTGCTGTAATGAGCTATTTTCACCATGACGAGGAACGTGAATATCAGCCGTCAGTAGGACTGTCGCTCAGACCATGACATGGGCGGGGAGCTCCCCTGACCGGCGCGCTGGGAGCCAGCGCAGTCCTGGGGGGTCATCACAGGGTGGCAGTGAACTTCAGGGCTCTTCTGGGTCTCAGTTCCTTCAGAAGTGCCACTAAAAACTCTACAACCAAAACTTTCCTGCAGCAAACACAGAAAAGCGGACTCAGAGCCTTCCCTACAGACTGACCATGAGCCTCTGTGGCTGTGGCCGCTGTCTACGTGCAGAGCTGCAGGGCAGGTCGTCTCAGGCCCTGCTCCCTGACCTCGGCTGCCAGCTGCCCTGACCCCCACCTGGTGAGACTGCTGTCACACACCAGCAAGGAAAGGGGGACAGTCCAGCAAGTACTGTGGCCAGCAAAATTAACTGTGGCATGCAAAACTGAGTTTAAAATTTTCATATTAATTATAGTTAAATGTTAACAAACAAATAAATATAAGGTTCCAGAGGGATGATCTTCCTAATCATGAAAACAATGAAATACATTTTTTAAGTGCAATATCCACATATTTTGACCACAGACACTAAAAATGTATTTTTCAAAAACAAACAAAAGCTGAGAACCTCAGTGGCAAATAGGGAGAAGCTGTCAGGGCACAGAGATCAGGTGGCACCGGTGCGCCAGCCGTATGGAAAGCTCTTTCGAATCAATTCGATGAAGATACGTGCCCTACCATAAACTGGTATAAAAGGCACCAATAAATAGTCCACAAAAAGGCCATGAGCACATGGACAAAGTTCTCTCTCTGGGACAGTCAAAGAAATGGCCGCTACAAAGGACACGCTCTGTCCTTTCACATCGGTGTTGATTTTTAGCACACGGCGACGCACAGTGTCATTAAGAATGGGGTGAGGAGTGTGTCCCACCTCCCTGGAGGGCAGTTGGACAGAGTCAAGTCCACTGACTCCCCAGTTCACTTCTAGGAATGGGCCCGAAGGAAGTGATCAAAGATGCACAGACGTACAAGGACCGCCCAGAAAGTGCCAGCCACGCGCTGTGAGAAACAGACATTCACCGAAGGACAAACAGGCACAAGAAACATCACACACAGGACAAGGACACCTCGGTGCCCGTCAAAGTCATGACCTTCTGGAGGAAATCGGGCTCGTTGCTAGTGGTTTGAATCGAGTCCTCAGCAACGGCAGCTCGACGTTCCTTCTGCTCTGGCAGCAGAAGCCAAGCAGTGAATTTTGCCGCAACACGTTTCAGGCCAAGATCCTGGGTCAAAATCTGGGACACGGTAGTTTTTGGAATCCCCAGATCAGCTTCCAGTGCTCGCACCGTCAGTCGCCGACCTTTGCTGGTGGCAGCCCGCACACGCTCGACATTCTCGGGCGTCCTGCTCGTTGCAGGCCTCCCCGAGCGTGGGTCACTCTCAACAGATTCTCAACCGTCTTTGAAGCGTTTGTGCCACACTTTTATTTGCGCTGCACTCATTGCGTCGTCCCCGAAAGCCTTCTGAATCATCCAAATAGTTTCCACGGACGAATGTTCAAGTTTAACACAAAATTTGATGCAGATTCATTGCTCTGCCTGCTCATTTTTAATGTGACGGCCACACAGCACACATGCTCACTCAATGGCATCTACCGCCCCCACTGACGAGTACAGTGAAGTCGTCACTGTTCACACACGCACATTCCAGTCCACGCTCGTTGGCTGCCAGGTCACATTGATATTGCACAAACTGTTCTCGTTATAGTAACAATGGCTGGACTTTTTCCACACAGACCTCGTATGTGAGAGAATGTATAGCACTATTTAGAATAGCAACAATTTATAATCCCGCAAAAGAGAATCAATTTAAGTGTCCACTAACAAGATAATTGATTAAATTGTGCTAAGTTTTCAGTCAATGGGATTTAATGCCATATTTTATAAATAACACTTGCAACTCTCACCTTACGACATGGGAGGCACTATTTCTAACCCAACACTAAGTGAAAATAGCAAAAGCCAAAATCACACACATGGCATGGCCTTATTTTTGTAAAGAGCAAATATACACGCGTGAGTCCAGCACCAGGCTCAGAATGGTCAGTCTCTGGCTGCTGCCACGTGGAATATCTCTGTCCCTGCAGATCCGGAGGAGCTGCCCCAGGCACACACACACCCCCGCCCCTGCCCAGCACCGACAGCAACTGGCCCGACTAGCACGTTCTGTCTGCTGGGCCCCGGGTGAGCCAGTGGTCAGGTCCTGTTAATGTCACCCTGGATGTTATTGTGGAAGGGCACTTGGGACAGGACAATGGGGGACAGAGAGTCACCTTGTGACTGAGCAACACACCGGCCTTAGTGTTCGCTACCCTCACCCGGGACCTCAGAAAACTTCCTTCATTTTACTCAGGTTCTGTCACCGTGTTCCAACCCCAGAAAGGTCACGGCAGGGGAGGTCTGGGATGTGCATCGCCGGCGTGGGCCACCGGTCCGGCCCCAGCAGCCCCCTCCTCCCCCAAGTGTCAGCCAGGGTCTTGATCTCCAAGGGGCCGTCCCCCTCAGGCTGTAGGGCACCTTCCAGAATTTTCTCCCTCCTGCTTTTTGCCTCCTGGCCTCCCCTTGTTTGCTCCTGGGAACTTAGCTTCTCCTTCATGTGACCTTGGGTTGGGCTCCTACCTGGTTTGAGCCGTGTCCCTTTGGACGCCGTGGGAGCAGGAGGCAGTCCAGGTTTGAGGGGAGGCGGCGGGGCCGAGGCTCACGCCTGTGGCGCTGTGGCAGCCCGGCCTCCAGGCTTCCTCCTGCTGGCACTGTGTCCAGCCCACGCCCGGCCCGCGCCCAGCCCGCTGGTGCATGGAGGGCGAGGACCGACGGTGGGCCAGGTGCCAGCTGGTCCTGCCACTGTGTCCCAAACGTGCACCACACCTGCACCTCAGTGGGGACCCTCGTGGGCTCTGTCTCCTCGTCCGAGCTGTCACGGTTTTAATGACCCAAAAGAGTGTTGTTGGTGAGACAACATATAAGAGGACAGAGCAGTTAAACCAAATACTTGGGGTGGCACCGGGGCATTGGTTTGGGAAGCTCTGGGTGACCCTGATGTCCAGCCCGAGCTGGGGTCCAGGGCTGCTCTCGGCCGGTCCCTCCACCACAGGAGCGCCCAGCAAATGCATTGGTCATTCGAGGCGAGCACGCTCCGTGAGGTTCAGATCCAGCTGGGAAGTCGGAGCCCTCGGTCGCCGAGGACGCACGTCTGCTGTCGCTCTCTCGCGGCCCTCCCAAGATGATCCGCTCAGGGCTCTGGTGGCATGGGTTAGTGTTTATTAAATCTGCGGGGTGACATTGGTTAATAAGATGGTTTCAAGTGAGCAGTTCTGTGACCCACAATCTGTGTATTGCACTGTGTGGCTGACCCTCAGGTCAAATCATCTGCTGTCACCGTGTATTTGACCCCCTTCACCCTTCACCACCTCCCCGTTCTCTGATCACCGCCACGCTGCTGTCTGTGTCTGTGAGGCTTAGTTTTTTCTGTTTGTTCGTTTGTTGCTTTCAGTTTTATGTCCCGCACATGAGGGCAAGCACACGGTTCTCAGGTTTTTCCGACAAATTCATCTCCCTCAGCGTGATATTCAGAAGGTCCATTGTGTTGTCAGAAATGGCGGTCCTCCATCTGTCCCTGTGTCTGAGCAGCACCCCACTGCACACACACCACATCTTCTCTGTCCAGTCCCCCATCGAAGGACACTGGGTGTCCCCATGACTGGCCACCGTGAACAGTGCTGCTGTGAACACAGGGGTGCGCATGTCTTTGCAAATGCACGTTTCCAAGTTTGGAAGGTGGACACCCAGGAGAGGAACTGCCGGGTCCTAAGGTAACTCTGTTGTTAATTTTTGAGGAGCCTCCACACTGTTTCCCGTGGTGGCTGCACCAGTTGACGTTCCCACCAGCAGTGACTGAGGTTCCTTTTCCTCCACAGCCTCCCCAGCACCTGTGATTACCTGTCTTGTTGATGAAGTCCTTTCTAACAGGTGTGGGGACACCTCACTGCAGATTTGATGTGCGTTTCCCTGAGGCACAGCTGGTGCAGCTGAGCACCTTTTCATGTCTGATGGCCATTCGTAGATCTTCTTGGGAGAAGGGCCTGTTCAGGTCCTCTGCCCGTGTTTTCATTGGGTTGTGTGTTTGGTGTTGAGTTGTATGAGTTCTCTCTACATAAAAAAATATATAAATGTTTTATATATAATATATAACAACATAATATATATTATAATATATAATATCACATATATGATATTAAGCCCTGTCGGAGCTGTTACTTGCGAGTGTTGTCTCCCATCCAGCTGGTTGCCTTGCCGCTTTGCTGGTGGTTTCTTCTGCTGTGCAGAAGCTTTGTAGCTGGACAGCGTCCCATCATTTGTTTTTGCTTTTACTTCCCTTGCCCTTTGTGGTCAAGTCAATACAAAGTCTGTAAGTTCTCGTCTATGTAACCTATTGTTTCAGGTCTTACGTTCAGGTCCACGGTCCATTTGGAGGTATCACACTCCCTGACTTCAAGTTATACTACAAAGTTCCAGTAATCAAAACAGCGTGGCACTGAAAGAAAAAAAAAAAAGCCCTGGCTGGTGTAGCTCAGTGGCTTGAGCACGGGCTGGGAACCAGAGGGTCCTGGTTCGATTCCCAGTCAGGGCACGTGCCTGGGTTGCGGGCCAGGTCCCCACGAGGACCATGTGAGAGGCAACCATACATTGCTGTTTCTCCCTCTCCCTCCCTTCCCCTCTCTCTAAAAATAAATAAAACTAAATCTTTAAAAAAAAAACAAAACAGCACGGCACTGACAGACACACGGACACACAGAACGATGGAACAGGATTGAGAGCCCAGAAATAAAGCCACACACACATGGGCAAAACAGTTCCCACCAAGGAGCCAAGACACACAACGGGGAGAAGGAAGCCTCTTCCACGGTGGTGCTGGGGACTCGGAGAACCGTGCCCAGCGGGGCGACGCTCTGGGCCCCGTCAGCCTGAGTTCCTCCGCGCGTATGTCA
The DNA here is from genome assembly GCA_004026765.1 of Micronycteris hirsuta. NCBI lineage: Eukaryota > Metazoa > Chordata > Mammalia > Chiroptera > Phyllostomidae > Micronycteris > Micronycteris hirsuta. The sequence goes on from PVJI01023155.1 coordinate 7,639, forward strand.
CAGGAGAGTTGAGGGAGCTGCTCTCTTATTTCAGCTCGATCTGAAGCACTGGCGTCACCTCATAAAGCTGCGTGACAGAGCAGAAGGCTCCTCTCCCGTCACTTGTCCCGACTCTGTCCCCAGGCTTCGTTCCGCTTGTCCCGCCCTTGTCAGCCTTCCAGGTGGGCAAGAGCATGTAGTCAGCCCAGCAAACACGTGCTCCCCAGCCCCCACCACACAGCCCGCCCGCCTCCAGCTGCCGCCGCCGCCACTGCTGCTGCCCAGCGGCAGGAACTGGTTCCATTAGGAAGGCAAAGCTGTGCGGCCGGAGTCTGGTGCGGTCACATGGGGAGGGGCTCACCGGACAGTTTTGTCCTGGGCCTTCATACCACAGCCATGAGACCAAGGCAGGTGGGGGCCCGCGGAACGCCGGTCTCGGGAGGAGATTCCCAAACTGCCCTCACGCATTTTGGGGGGCCCAGGGAACAGCCCCCCAGGAGCCACGGCCAATCCGACCATGGACAGGCAGTGTGGGTGGATGCGTTAAACCCTGGTCAGTGCAATGCTGAAGAAGGACGGGGTCCTGTCACCTCTGGGAGTGAATTGTTGACGAGGGCACAGCAGAGTCAAGGTGACGAGGACACACGTGGAAGGCCAGCTGCTGGGCCGTGACGGCCACGAGGCTCCAGAGGTGACACAAGGACCACAGAGGGAGACAGGCCTCTTCTGCCTCGGACGCCTGGACCCGCTGCGCAAGTCGCACTGGTTTCCTTACAGTGTTTTCGGGAGACCCCGGCACTCGGGGCGTGTGGCAGGCGGCCGCGGCGCAGAGTCGCCAGGACGGGCCATCCCCAGACCCCAGCCCAGGGGCCGCGGGGCGTCCGCAGCAGGCGACGTCCTGTGTAAGGCTCTGCAGATGCGAGGGGGACACACGGGCTGCCCCACACGGGAGAACCGCAGGGGCCGCCTCCTGCTCAGCGCAGGAGTCCTCGCCAAGAGCACCCGGGACCCAGCGGTGACGAGAACTCCCCGGCTGTACCCCCGTCCCGAGCCACGCTCGTCACTCAGAAACCTGCCATACATATTCCAGTTCCTGCGCGTCGGAACTGCCTCCACCCTGCGGCCGCACGGAAAACAAATCTCAACCCTCTTCCACCTTGTCCAGTGTTTGAACACAGCTCTCACGTCCAAGTGAGTCTGGCCTCCTCCAAACTAAACAAGTCCTGCTTCTTCCCTGTTGCTCACCTGCCAGGTCCCCAGTTGACCTGGCAACCCGCCCCCCAGGACAGACGGCAGCGTGTCTGGAGCGGAAGACGTGGGTGGGGTCCTGCAGTTGCCTCAGAGGACAGAAGGGAGCTCCGAGGAGGGTGATCGAAATAACAGCCCCCATTTTCAAGTCCAGGTGTGTGAAATGCATGCTGTGTCCTTGCCCACTTACCAGCGGGCTCCTGTCCAACGTCAGGAGCCTCCCGAGACTCCGAGGGAAACCCACGGGACGCCCAGCTGCTGCACACGCACTGAGAGCCCCGTGCCTCGACGTCTGAGGTCTTCCGCTTGAAGAATCGTATCATCAAACGGAAGTGTGTCTGTGTGAATACATCAAACAGCAGATCGCCACCCCCTGCCCCCGGCCCCTAACCCTGCCCCTGGCAGAGACGCCAGCCGTGGGTGGCATGCCCAGGCTGCAGGAGCCGCCCGACTGAGGGCACAGCAGATGCTGAGGTTCAGAGCTGCAGCGTGTTGCTTCACAGACCTGCCTGTGGCCGAAGACCCACTGTGGCCAGAACCGACCCTTGAGATGCAGCCTGCCCGTAGGATGAGGTCCCGAGGTATGGAGGCTGCTGTGAGAGTTTGTTCTCCCCGTTGCTACATAAAAAAGCTCAGAGAGGCTTCCGTCTGTGAGATGTTAGAAAGGAACTCTTTCCCCCTCCAGGACTGACCCACGATAAAACACTCTCAGAGCCTCAGCCAGGACCCCGAGGGGCTGGCAGAGGAGGCAGCAGAAACGGCACATGTTGCCACTAGCGGGACCTCCGCAGCCTGCTGAGCTGGGCTAGGGCCTCGTCATTAGGGGAGAGAGACAGAGGTGCCCGTCTGCGTCTGAGAAGTGGCAGCGACACCAGTCAGGGGCAGTGTGGACTCCGTGCCGGCCATGCGCTCCGCCCACTGCGTGCACTGGCTCTCAGGACGGCCCTGCCAGGTACACGCTGCCATCGCAGGGAACACAGAGGGCAAGCAGCTCCCTGGGTCGCGTGGCCAGCAGGTGGGGGCAGGGCCAGGGTTCAAACCCTGAGCTCGGGGCCGCGCCCTCCCCATCTTCCTGCATCGCCTTCACGTACGTGCCTCGTGGGGCCAACTCTGCTTCTGTGCCTGCCGGTCCCTGCCGGTCCCCGCCACCCGTGGGGGCCCCTTCGTTCCGTTTCCCGAGTGCTCTGTGACTTAGATGCTGTCTCGGGGCAGGCACTCGGAAGTTCGTTCCACTTTGCCTCCCTCGTCCCTCCTCTCCCCACCAGGGCTTCACCCGTGTCTGTGTTCCTTCTGCTGTCCACTCCGTTGGCGGCCATCTGGCCCAAATTGGCCATTGTCAGGGCAGGAGGCTCACTGCCTCCTCAGGTGACTCCTCTTCTGTCCGTCACTCCCACCTGCGGCTGTTTCTCACTGCTGGAGTTTCACAGACCCAGACACGTGTCTGCTTAAAAGCTCTTTAACAGGCAATTTTATTTATAATAGCATCAAAAAGAATAAAATACTTAGAAACACACTTAACCAAGGAGGTGGCAGATTCGCACCCCGAAGCCTGTAAAACATTGCTAAAAGAAATGTAAAAAGACGCTAATGAGTGGGAAGGAACGCTGGGTTTCACGAATTACACGGCAGTACCGTTAAGACACTGCCCAGAGACAGCTACAGACTCCATGTGATCCCTATCAAAATCCCCATGGCGTTTTCCCAAATATGTAAGAATCCACCCTAAAATCATACAGAATCTCAAGGGTGCCAAAGAGCCAGAACAATCTCACAAGAGAAGAACAGAGTTGAGGGTCTTGTGCTCCCTGATTTCAAGCCTCACTGCAGAGCTACAGTAATCAAGGCAATGCGGTCCTGGCCCAAAGACAGACCCACAGACCAATGGGACGGAACCGGGAGTCTGGAAATAATCTCACACATCGGTGCTCAGCTCAGTTTCAACAAGGGCGCCAAGGCCATCTGGGGGGCAGGCGAGGGGAGAATTGTCTTTCCACAGACAGTTCTGGAACAGCTAGGCCGTCACACACAACAGTGACGTCAGACCCTCACCGAGCACCACCCACACAAGTAACTCAAAGTGGATCAGAGACCTCGGACTAGAAAAGTCCTAGAGGAGGACACGGAGGGGGGGGACTCCGTGACATCCAATTTGGTGGCGATTTCTTGGACGGGATGACAAACGCACAGAGAAACAGGCAGTGAGCCACGCCCGAGTGAAAGCATCGTGCCCCGAAAGACACCATCCACAGAGTGACGGGGCGGCCACAGAATGGGAGAAAATAGACCCAAACCTTGTCCCCGATGGGGTAAGTATCCAGGGTATATAAAGAATTTCTACAGCATTATAACAAAAAAACACCAAACAACCCAATCAAAAAATGGGCTAAGGACTTAAATAGCCATCTCTCCAAAGCAGAGACACCAATGGCCAAAAGCACATGAAAAGATGTTCAGCGTCACTAGTCATGGGAAAACACACAATCGTGCCATGCAACGCCACTTCACACCTACCAGCCTAGCTGTGATTCACACGAACCAACCAGCCCATGAAACAAAAACAGGAGATTCCCGTGTTGGCCAGGACGTGGGGGAACGGGAGACTTTCCTGTGCACTGTGGGTGGGAACAGAAAATAGCACAGTCACTACGGGAAACAGTGTGGGGTCCTTAAAAAACTAAGAATGGAGTTATCCTGCCTGTGGTCCAGCAGTTCCGCTTCGAAGGGCACACCCAGCAGCACTGACAGCGGAGTCTGGAAGGCGTCTGCACACCCGTGTCTGCGACGGCTTTGTTCACAATGGCCAGAGAGTGGAAAACAACCCGAGTGCGTGTCTGCAGATGAACGGATAAACACGCATGGTCCACAGAGACACCGGGGCGCGTGCCGCCAGGCAGGTAACGGCAGGGACGCGATGCCAAGTGCAGGAAGCCAGCCACCAGAGCTCACAGACCGTTGGTTCCACTCACACGAGGTGCCCGGGAGCCGCCCAGTTCCCAGAGCCAGCAAGGGGAATGCTGGTTTCCAGGAGCTGGGCCGGGTGGGGAGAGAAGAGAAGCGGGAGCTTTTGTCCGAGAGGCACAGAGGCAGAGTCTGGGAAGCGGGGGAGCTCTGCCGCGGGCGGTGGCGGTGGTGGCAAGGTGGCATGGCTGTGCAGCGAGCCACTGCCAGGCACTGGAGAGTAATTAAAATGGCAAATTTACGCCCCGGCTGGTGTAGCTCAGTGGATTGAGCGCAGGCTGGGAACCAAAGGGTCGCCGGTTCGATTCCCAGTCAGGGCACATGCCTGGGTTGCAGGCCAGGTCCCCAGTGAGGGCCATGTGAGAGGCAACCATACATTGCTGTTTCTCTCCCTCTCTTTCTCCCTCCCTTCCCCTCTCTCTAAAAATAAATAAATAAAATCTTTTAAAAAAAAGGCAAATTTACGTTGGGCGTGTTTATCACAATCGTTCTAAACAATCTTTAAAAGAAAGCTTTTCGAATATCTCAAGGTGCCAGTCATAACCCTGGGGAATAATCTCCAGGGTAAACACAGCTGTTCCCGTTCCCCGTTGGTCATGTGACCTCAGGTCCCTTCACACCCCATTCCCCGCACTCACTGCTGCATGTCCTCCGCCCAGAGCCTATCATTGCACAGGCCGCAGACCCCAGCGTGGCACTGGCTGGCTACGACTGGAAAAGGCCCGTCACCTCCCGCGGTCTAGCTACTAGGCTGTCACCGATGTCACCATCATTCTGATTCCTTTATCATCACCGCTTCTTCCCAGGGCGCTAGTTGCTGGCCAAAGCCCTGGGCCCTCTGCCGTGTGTCACCGCTGAGACGTGCGTCCAGGTGGAGCTGTTCCGGTTACTAACAGGACAACACTCGCTGTGGGCACCAACCGGCTCGAGCAAAACGGAGCTGTCAGCACCCGTGACTGGTCCAGAGACAGGCGGGCATCGGGCGTGGCTCGCTCAGGAGTGCAGGCGGTGCCGCCAGGTCTCGGTGACCTCCTTGTCTGAGCCCGGCTCTGCTCCCCTCTGGGGGCCCTGACTTTCAGGCCCTCCCCCCATGAGATGCCCCGGCCTGTCGCCCAGGTTCACGGGTGGCAGGAGAAAGGAGGGCTTGGCTCCCGGCAACACAGTCACTCTGTCCGGGCCCGTTGGGGGCCCTCACAGGGGCACGTCCCTGGATGGTCCCTGGGCCCAGGGTGACCTTGTGCTGAACGGCTGGTTCTAGGTCACATCTGCTGCCCCGAGCGGATGCACCAGCTCCCCGGAAGCAGCCCCCGTGCTGAAAGTGGAGAAGGGCTGGCGCCCAGGAAATAATCGGGCGAGGGTCCCCAGTGGGGTAAGGGATGGCGAGCAACAAAGCGATGGATTCTGCCGTCCTTCAGTGAGTTCAGGCGGCACGCTTGGGGCAAAGACAGCGCCCTAGTTCATCTCCAACAAACACAGTCCTTCTAGAACCCTCCAGGAAGTTGTTTTGGGGTCTTATTTCTCTCAGTTGCGCATGCTCCACGGTGTGAGGGACATGCCTGCAGACCGTAGTACGCTCAGTGGCGAACACACTATAAACCTGTGTGTGCACCACGTAAACACGCCATGTGAGATGTGAACGGGCCATCAGTACGGGGCTCCCCAGCCACCCCAGGAGCTTCCTGCCCAGGCCCCGCCACCGGCCTCTCTGGGTGTCGTCGGACTCGGGCCCCGCCTTTGTCCTCGAGTCTGGGTTCCGTCCACTGGTCCCGGAGACCCCGTGAGCGACCTCCGCCGAGTATCTGGACTCCGGGAGGGTTTCTGGTCGGCCGTGAAAGTTCCGTGCAGTGTGCAGATTCGCTCTCTAGCCATCCATAGAAAGAGCTTCTTTTCTAGGTGGCCCAGATTTCTAGTGACCTCTCAACTGCAAGAAAAAAGACATCAGCAGCAACAGTGACAAAGCGTGTACAGCCCTTGCCACGCCCACGCCCGTCCCCGAAGCACAGAGGAGTAACCGTTCATTCCGCCACAGGCTTACGAGACAGGCAGCCGTCCCCTCAGCAGCTGAGGGGAGAAAGGGGACCAGGCTGCAAAACGGCGACCGGCTCAAATTCACGCAGCCAGTGGTCACACTAGATTGGAGCCCAAGCCGGGTGGCTCTTACCACAGAAGTGGCGTTGGCCCTCCCGTCCCTCACCTCCCGCTGCCAGCCCCGCGCCCCGGGGGCAGGTGTCCTGATGCGTCAGCTTTAGAAACACGGCAGAAGTGCCCCAGCTGCAGCTATGTCAGGGGGCAGCTGCTCGCTTTACAGGGTGCTTGCTGGCCCTGGTGGATCACCTTCAGTAACGAGCTCCTCCTGGGATGGGTCGGCTGCTTAAAAAATCATCACTGATGTCCCAGGAATAAGAGGATGTCACTGGGACAAGAGGAACCACGCCCAGGGGTCAGGACCCCTGCCAGTGAGGGGCCAGTCGGAGCTGTGAGGTTTCTCTGGCATAAGGGCCAACTTGATGACTTTTCTCCCATGTATTTTCCCCAACAACGGCTGTGCGTAGGGTCCCCGTGAATGGGACTGGCCTCCCAGGGCTCCCGGCGCTGCCCTGGGTTCGCTCGACACGTGGTTCTGCCATCACGGCTGGTCTAGGTGTCCACAGAGGTGCGTGCCCTGCCGGTGGCCACCAAAGCCAGAGGACTTGCATGCAGCTCTGTTCCTTCGGGAGATGCCTGTCCTGAAACCCAGCTGGCTCCTGGGGAGGGGCCTGTATGAAGGGGTGACGGGCAGAGACGAGGGGGCTAAAAACTAGGCTTGTTCCCAGAGGGGGCCAGGGAACTGGCTCTGGGCAGGGGGAGCCTCCCAGGGGGCGCTGTGCTGGGGGGTGCGCAGGAAGGACCTCTCTCTCCCTTTTCCCCACCAGCTCCTGCACAGGGGGCGTGGGCGTGGGCCAAGGGGGAGCTATCAGCAAGGGTGGGTCCTCAGGGCGCAGAGCGGGCCAGGGAAAGGGTAGGGAGCACAGCTGGAGGACAGAGAAGAGGCACGATGTCACTTTCAAAAGTGGAAACACTGAGTCACTGACAGGGAAAGTGACAAGTTCCAGATAGAAAGGGGAAGCTGGGACTGTGGTCTCAGATTTCACATAGCCCGATGCCTGGAGGGAACAGTGAAGTCTCAGGGCACAGCTGGTGCCCACGACTCCTTCCCAGTCCTGGTGACACTGCCCCGCGGCCACCCCGGCCCACCTTTCTCAGGAAGTGGTGTGGGTGCCTGTGAACGGCTGACTCAGCCCTCTGCCTGCCCACCGAGAGGAGCTCGTGAACCAGCGGTACGGGCGACCTGTGGGTGCTGTCCTTCCAGCGAGTCCCCGCGCACACCGAGGGTGTCTCTGTTTGCATCACGCAGGCGAGTCGCTGGAGGAAGTCGACCTGACGCTGGTCTACCAGGCGGCAGCAAGCGGCGACGTCCGAGCTCTGACCGCCGCCATCCGGGAGGACCCGTCCGTCCTCGAGTGCTGTGACGGCGAAGGTGAGCTGCACCTGAGCCGCGGGCGCCCTGCCCCTCGGATGGCGCGCAGCGGACGGGCCCCGGCGTCCCTTTAAAGGAGGGTCTCGGGCACAGAGGGCAGGTTCCTTTGCGTGTCCTCTTCTAGGGAGGCCAGTTGGTGTGACTGCGTCCCCAACTCCTCCGTCCCAATGTCGGAAGCAGCGGGTGGAGACCAGGGGTGGGAAGGGGGGCACTTTTGCAGGACGGACGTAGGCGGTGCCAGGGTTACGGGCAGGGGCGAGAGGACGGAGTAGGGTGCTTTCGTCTCTGCCTGTCTGGCTAAATGCGGCTACATGTCCCTGACGTCACACACGAAAAACACAGGAATGCCCTGCAGGGTGCGGATAAAATGACAGCCTGGCTGGGACCTTGGCTTCAAGGAGTAACGTGGGGATTTGGCCTCCGATAACCCAGACTCGGGGCTGAAGAAGCCGGAACCCAGGGAAGCAACAGGAACAGACCAACCCCCGGCCCCATGGGAGCCTGTTCCCTGCAGCCAAAGAACCAGAAAGGAGCGGCCTGGCTGGCGAGACAGGAAGTCTCAGACAATAGTGACTCCACTCCATCCAAACACCACACACACACACACACACACACACACACACACACACACACACACACACACCCCTACAGCCCCGCCCACCCGCTCCACCTCCGCCTCCACCTGGTGGTAGGAATGAGGTCCCCTCCCCTCCTGCCTGTGGTGCAGGGGCCAGAGGAGGGGGCCCGGAGGAATGGGACTTTCACCGTCAGCCTCAGTCATGAAGCGTCTTCCCCCTCAGATGACTAAGGAGAGAACCTGGACCCCCCACCCCTCCAGGCAGTAGTGAAGGGGCTCCCCACCCCTTTCCCTTTGGAGTACTGTCAGTGGGAGCCAAAGAACATGGAAGTGTACGTCGTAAGATTAAGCGACTCAAGCACAGCACTCGAATGTCCAAGTTTCAGTAGAAATCACTTGTCGTACCCAGGAAGACCTCAAACTGAATGAAAAGGGGGACAATCGGATGTCGATCTGCACCGAGATGACAGATGCTGGAATCATCTGACAGACTTCCAAGTAGCCATGAAAAAAAACGCTTCAGTGACAAACATGCTTGAGACAAATGGAAAATTAGAAAACCTCAGCAAAGACCTAATAAACGTAGAAAAACCAGGTGGGAGTTTTTAGAACTCAAAAATACAATAATCATGACTCAAAACTCAATGGATAAGCTCAAGCTCCTCAGCAGAAATAAGCCAAGCTGACAACTGAAAGAAAATTTCAAAAAAGAAAAAAGAAAATAAGAACAGAGCCCCGGGGTCCTATGGAGCTATAACATAACCAGAGATCTGTCACCGGTTTCTCCCTCATAATGGCTTCTGCGAAGTCATTAATGATTTCCGACCCGCTGACCTGTCCCAGAGCAGGTTTGAATTCCCTCATCATGAGAGCAAAGTGTTGCTCCCTAATGTATCCATGGTAGTGTATGTTAATTTGTCTGTTTCCAAAGCAGACTGACTTGTACACCTGCCTTGGCTATGAATTAACACTGTCATTAGAAAAGAGGAAAAGTATCGGTCAAGAATCTAAGTTCTTGTCTCAAGAACTGAGCAAAATAATCCCAAAGCAAGCAAAAGGAAAGAAATAATAAAGACTAGGAACCAATGAAATTGAAAACAGAATAACAATAGAAAACTCAATTAAATAAGGAACTGATCTTTGAGAAGACCCATAAATCGACAAACTTCTAACAACAGCACCAACAAACAGAACGTGAAAGAAGATACAGATCTCCGCTCTCGGGAGTGAGACTGAAGGTATCGCCGTGGACGCGGAGACACCTGAAGAGCCAAAGAGAAATGGAACCAACAGCTCCGCGCACAGAAGTGCTGCTCTTCAGGTTAAATGGACTAATTCGATGAACAGACTGACTACCACAAGTCAATGGGAAATAGGTCAGTTGAATAGACCTATGGCTATTAAGGAAATTAAATTCCTACTATTAAAATTCTTAGACAAAGAGCCCTGGCTGGTGTAGCTCAGTGGATTGAGCGCGGGCTGGGAACCAGATGGTCCGGGTTCGATTCCCAGTTGGGGCACATGCCTGGGTTGCAGGTCAGGTCCCCAGTGAGGGCCATGTGAGAGGCAACCATACATTGCTGTTTCTCTCCCTCTCTTTCTCCCTCCCTTCTCCTCTCTCTGAAAATAAATAAATAAAATCTTTTAAAAAAAATTCTTAGACAAAGAAATCTTTGGGCCTAAATGGTTTCACTAAATACTTCTACAAACTTTTAGATAATAATATCAATTCTTTATAATTTCTTGCAGAAAAGAGAGGGAAACTTTTCTCAGTTATGCTTATGAAGCCAGACAAAGATGATATAAAAAATTAATGTACAGCTCAATACTCCTCCTGAATATACAGATATCTTTGGCAAAATGTTAGCAAATAGGATTCAGTAATATATAAAAATAAAGAAATATACACCATAACCAGGTGGGATTTGTCCTAGGGACCTGTCTTGTTCAATATTTGAAAAAATCAATGTAATGCATCATATTAGCCAGCTTAAAAAACAGATCACATAATCATATCAATTAATGCAGAAAAAGCACGTGACAAAATTTAATACACATCCATTAAAAAATCTCAGAAAAATAAGAAAAGAGGGGAACTTCCTCAATTCGCTATTTACGAAACCCCTGGAGCTGACATTTCACTTCATGGTGACGGACTAAATACTTTGCTCCTACGTCAGGGGCAAAAAGCGACGGTGTCCACTCTCACTCACGGCGCGGGAAGCGCTGGCCAGAGTGCGAAGGCAGGAAACACGTAGAAAGCCTGCGTATTGAGAACGAAAAAATAAAACTCTTCCTTTTTGCGTGGCTCGACTGTCGACGTAGAGAACCCTACAGTACCTACCAAAAACTCCTTCAGCTGAGAGAGCTCTGCAGTCACGGGATGTAAGATGACCACACAAAACCAGACTGCATTTGTACGTGCTAGAAAGGCACACACGGGCACCACAACCGAGGCCGCGGCGCCTTCAATGAAGCCCGCAATACAAATGCTCAGGTGCGACTGTAACGACCCCGTTGTAGGACCTGCACCCTGGAAGCTGTGAAGTGCGGGTGGAAGGACTCGGAGATCTAAACAAACGGGGAGGCAGACCATGTTCAGGGACAGAGGACCCAGCGCAGCAAACACGAAAAGCTGCCCAGATTCATACGCAGGTTTAAGGCAATTTCTACCAAACCCAGCAAGATCTCTGCAGATGTAGACAGGCTTGTCTGAAATGCGTACAGAAAGGCAAAGTAGAATAGTTAAAAGCAATTCTGAAAAAAAAAAAAAAAAAAAAAAAAAAGAACGAAGTGGGAGGGGTCAGCCTACGCAGTTTCCCGGCATCACGTGGCTGCACGCACCAATGGTGTGGCAGAGGGCAGACCTGGAGCTCAGGGATTGGTGGGAGACTGTGGAGAGCGTTTCAACCAACCAATCACCGCAAAATCGCCGACGCCGCTGGGGCCGGAGAAAGCGCCCGGGTCACGTGCCTGTTGCAGCGTCTCTTCCTAGTCCCAGGCTGCTCGCGAAGGCGTTTGCGCTGGCGGCGGGCCTGCGGCGGCGGAGAGCGCAGTGCAGGAGCCGGCGGGGCCCCGTGCGCTTCGCGCGGCCTGGGTCCCCAGGTCTGAGCGATGTCGGACGTCTCGTTCCAGGGTGCACCCCGCTGATGCACGCCGTGTCCGGGCGCCAGGCGGACACCGTGAGGCTGCTGTTGAAGATGGGCGCCGACGTCAACGCCCAGGACGCCCGAGGCCGCACCAGCCTGTGCCTGGCGGCCTACCTGGTACGAACCGCGGCTGCTCGGGCCCCTGGGAGCGGGTGGGCGGGCCAGGGCGCCATGACGGGGCCCACAGCGGGGTGGTGCTGCGGGCCGACGCGGCTGGCCCGGGGAATCTGAGCTTGAAGCTTTGCGTCAGTCCTCTCCGACGGCTGCGTCACCGCTTAGAGCTGGTGGCGCGGACTCCAGTCGCTTTGGCCCTTCCTGACGACCCGGTAAAGCTGGGACAGAGGCGACAGCACGGAGAGAGGAACACCTTTTTCACCGGAATTTCCCGTGGGCATCTCTGGTCTCCCTGTTGCCCCCTCTGAGGGCCCCCCAGGATGCCCTGAGACTCGGCACCCTTGTGGCTGCCATGGGGCCTGCGGGTCAGATGAGTGGAGTGGGAGGCGGAGGTTGAGCACGGTGGGGGACGAGGAGACCTGGGGAGAGTAGGGGTGGGAGGGGGAGGGACACCAGGTTCCCGAGGGGCCACCCCAGGCCTAGGGCTCAGCCCACCATCAGTGCTCAGCTTAAAACCTGTGTGGAGCCAGCCCTCACCACGGCAGGGTCCAGTCCCCATCTCCGTCCCTCAGAGCAAGCCCGGTGGGCCTTCCGGAAACTCTGCGGCCCTGGCTCTCGGAGCCTCCCTGAGGCCCTCTGGGAAGGCCCCCTCCAGGTCAAACCAGGTCTCCTTAGTGCCCCGTGATGCCATCGTCCTCCCTCCCCTCCACTGAGGCTCCTGGAAACCACCTCCATCACCACCATGGTGGCTGTGGCAGCGGCTTCTTACAGTCTCTGGTGCTGCCCCTCAGGGCGATGGACGTGCCCTGGGTCCCCCCTCCCCCAGACCCCCAACCCCCATCTCGGGGCTGCATCTGCCCACAGAGCAGAAGTAGGACCCCTCCCTCCCTGACACCACACGGTCACACTCTGCATGGGTGCGGTGACCTGGCCTTGTACTCAGATTCTCTGCACAAACTGCTCTATCGCTGCCAGTTTGCAGGCCCCTCCTGTAGGGCTCTCCTGGGGGCCTGGGAGAACTTTCCAGTGTGGCAGCTCCTGGGAGGGCGCCCAAGACCCCTGGGTTGGACCCGGGGCAGCGGGCCATGGGGCCTGCATGCCAGACAGCCCTTCCCAGCGGTTTGCCCGCTCACGGTAGAAACCCCTGGCCCCAGGTCCTGGGCGAAGTGCCCCGTCCCACACAGATGCCAGCCGGCACCCAGGGCTGTCCCTGTGAGCACCTGCCTGACTTGCTGCCCTTCCTGTGGGGCTTGTCGGCATCTTTGAGCTGCGGAAGGGAAATTGGGGGCTGGGGATGGGGGCGGCCATGGAGTTGGCTCTGAGGTTGGCTGCTACCAGCACCTAGAGCAGAGGGAAGCCAAGCTGCACTCCCTCCCGTTTTAAAGTTCACACTCTCCTGGGCTGGACAAGCACTTAGGGGACCGGGAAGAGGTGCTCTTCTGTGTCACAGTGACTGTGAGCCTAGGGACCGGCCGCCCGGGCAGTCAGCTCTTCCACGGACGAGTTCTGCAGAGATGCCTGAGGGGGGCGTGTCCACAGGCCACGGTGTGGCATCGCCCACCCGCTTAATGGCGCCCCCACCGCCCCGTGGCCCCCCAAGGCAGGCCTCACCCCACACACCCCTGGGGCTCCTGCCCAGGTGTGCCCTGTGATGCCCCCCCATGGCCCGTGGCAGAGTGTGAGCTCAAGTATCAGAGACACTTGGCAAAGGAGCCTCAGAAATGAAGCCTCAGTCACAGCTCCAAACTCAGGGTACAGGCAGGTGTGCGCAGACCTGCGACTGTAGGCAAGTCTCTGCCCCTCCTTATGCCTCCTTCCTCGTTAGTGAAACGGGGCAGGAGAGGCAGCCGGGAGGAGCACCGTCGGAGCAGAAGTGTGCAGGTCGGTACAGGGCGGGCTCTGGGTTCTGCACCACGACCAGCCGCGGGCTTCGGAAGTATTTGGTAGCTTCCCCAGCCCTTTTCCGAAGAGAGAAAGAAAGAAAACCGTGCACGCTCAGAGCGCCAGGGAATGTTGCAGAATGGTGAAAATGTTTCCTGCCTTCCCTCACCGGATTTGTTTTCAAAACCCACAAACTTTGTCAGCTCTGGAATCTGTCCGATATGCCTGTGTTGGGGTCTCCCGTCCCCCTTTTTCCTCTTAATGAGGGAACTTGGTGACTTGGACATTAGCAACTAAACCAGATCTAATTCCTTAGTGAATGCTGACGTAGGAAAACTGGTCAGACTTAGATGCCATCAGTCAACTCTACGAAATCATGTTCAATATTGTAACCTGTGCGTTTCTCTACGCTTTTGTTGAAAGATTTTTTTCAGATTTCTCAGACCAAAAATATTCTTTTCTTATCATTGTCTCCCTTCTCCTCTGATCATTTGATAACATTTTGGTTTTTACTATTTGCAATTTTGTGAGGGAAATCTCCAGTCATCTTCCTCATCTTCTTTGGGAATCTTGAAACTTAATTGTAAGTGAAAGGAGGAGGCTGGAAAGAAAGCTGTCAGTTATTCTTCATAATAATAGTTTCGTCTGCGTATCAGTCGACTTGAGCGAGCGCCCGTGGTTGTGGGTGAGTGCAGGAGCCGTGTCCCTTGGCAGCCAAGGCCATCAGTGGGGGTGAGTCAGCTCCTTTAGGTCTGCAGAGCAGAAAGGGGTCCAGCCCGCAGCTGTGTCTGCTCCGGAGTAAGGGAGGCGTGTGGGAAGACCACTGTAGGTGCTGGCCGGGAGGGAGGAGCGTGAGATTGGAGGCAGCCGGGGTTCATGCAGTTTCTTGGGGGTTTGTGAGTGGGTAAGATGCAGCCATGGGGAATCTTTGAGGGTGCTGGTGGTAGCCCCACATGAGGCGGCAGGGTCCCGCCATCAGAGCAGGGCTCAGGCGGGATTCTGGGCATCGGCAGGGGACTGACTAGAATGAGCAAGGTGTCGCCCTCAGGGTCAGCAGGAAGGGAACTCGGCAAAGAGGGCCACAGCCTGTCGGATGTAGATAAACTGAGGCCCAGAGGGAGGTTGGGGCTCAGGAGTGACACTGGGGGTGAGTGTCAGGGTTGAGACCATGGCATTGAGGTCAGACTTGGACAATGCGTTTGGGGCTGATCCCCTAGAACAAGAGGCTACAGTGGATTCGTCACCCCCGTCACATGTCCTGGGAACTGAGTGTAAAGGTGGCACACCAGTGGAAGCCCTGGAAATGTGGGTGGGGGACGAAGGGAGGGTCTGGGAGTCAGCCTCCTAGTGAGACCTTGGGCCCTGCTGAGGTGTCTGTGCTGGGCACGTGCTGAACCGCCCGAGTCACATGCATCGCATGCTCAGCCACACAGCAGGAGGGAGGAAACGAGGGAGGGTCTGGGCCGTGTGGCGTGGGACTGCGGCATGACGGGGCTGCCGCTCTCGCCTTCCAGGGGTGGCTGGAAGGCTGTGTGAGTCTGCTCAGGAACGGGGCCAAGCACAGCATCCCGGACAAGAACGGCCGTCTGCCGCTGCACGCGGCTACGGCAGAGCCTGACGCGAGGTGAGCAGCTGGGTTCCGGGGCATGCGGGTGGGGCGGGGGGCCAACTGGGGTCAGAAGGTGATCCACTCCAACCCTGCGGCCAGCTAAAATGAATCCACCCATTTGTTTGAAGTTGGAGCAGACAGGACCACGTCTTAGTAAAGCAAAACACCCTAGAATAATCTTAAACGCGAACCCATCAAACCCTTTCTCCCAATCGGATTGAAGAAGCAGTGCTGCTTGTCACCATCTGAATTCACGCATTCGTCCCTTGAATCAGTCACCTACTACTTCAGTAACTATTGACTGAGTGCTTGCCATGGGCCACGCTCCTCCTAGGCCCACGCAAGTTCCACGGGAAGGACAGCAGGGACCCTGGCCTTGCAGAGCTCATGCCCCAGGGACGGAGGTCAGTGGCCTCGCATAAGACAATAACCAGGATCACTTAGGACAGTGACGAGTGCCGGGGAGAAAGCCCGACAAGGGGAGGGGCAGGCGGACAGGAGGGTGTCAGAGCTCAGAGTTGGGCCAGCATTTCTGGGTGGGGAAGAGGCGAAGGACCGACGGGGAGGCTGGGCCGGGCGCCGGTGGGTGGGAGTGAAAATCTGGCCCGTTGAAAGGCTTGGGAACAGTCACACTGAAATCAGTGGGGTGACCACGAGGGTCATGTTTCTGTACAACAGAGCAACAACAGGAAGAGACTTGCACAGGCCAAGCCCAACGTCCCCAGTCCTGCGGGTCTTGGTGGCCTTGGTCTGCCGGCTCCCGAAAGCCCCTCGGAGCAGCTGGTCGCAGCTTGTCCTGCTGGGAATCGGCAGCATCCGGGTGCTTCCCCAGGACGTGGCTGGCAGGAGCTGAGCATTCAGGGGAGGGGCATTGGGACGCCTCAGCCCCTGTACCCCGTCTCCCAAACTGACACTGAGACTCTTTGGGGT
>PVJI01023156.1:0-24043 GCA_004026765.1 Micronycteris hirsuta
AAAAAAAAAAGAATCATGTTTGCTAATAGCTTCCAAGTTCCAATCCTCAATTCCCATCGCCCACTGGAGATGAAGGTTCGTTCATATGCTGAACTATAAACTGGATAGCTCTACCAAAAGAAACAACAAAAGTTCGAATTCAACCTGTCCAAAGCAGATGATTTATTTTTCCCTTAAATTTGTTCCTATTCCTATATTCTCTATTTAGTTTATGGTACTGCCATTCAAACAAATATTAAAACTAGAAACCTGAGTGTCATTCTTGACTCTGCCATCTCCTTCAGTCTGCCAATGTAATCAATAAAATCATAAGATCCTGATGATTTTATCTCTAAACACTCATATTTCTAAAATCTATCCTTTTTATTACCCCAACTACTAGTATTACAGCTAAGGCTCTTATCTTCCCATAAACAGAGTGGCAACCTCCTCAATCCTCCTATGTACAGTCTTTTCATCTTCCACTAGCCATTAGAGTTACATCTATAACATCTATCTCTTTAATGATTCCCTCCCCTCAGAATGAAGTCCAAGCTCCTTTACATGAAACATGGTGCCTTCCTCACCTCTCTGCTCTCATTTCTTACCACTCGATCTCACACCTTCAGTTTTTCACCACTCAGTCTCACAGTTTGTATCTCAGAAACCTTGAAATGCCTAGAGTTTCCACACAGCTTTCAATATCTTGCCTTCGTGTTTTCCTGCCTCCATTCCTATCTCATCTTATCTTCCCCTCAATCTGCCAACAGCCCTCACATGTTTAGTTTCTACTCATCCTTTGAGAATGAGCCGAATATAAAAAAGCTCCTAAAGCTTTTTTCACAGAAACACCCACACCCCACCCCAGACCTCATAATGTTTTCTGTATCTCTCTCCTGCATATTCATCCTCAGTCTTTAGCATATGTCTGAGGAGAGCCAGTTCTCATGAATATTTGTTGAGTGAATGAGTGTGGAATAACAGGTTGGCTTCCTGCTGACTGGGCTTTTCACATTGTATCAGTCTAAGCGGTGATGTCATTTCTTTCCATTGTAGAGACTGAGCAAGGGAGTGTGACAAATGATTCTATCACCATTTCCTTTTAAAAGTTTAGCCTCATGATTTTGCTTGAATGTTATAGACTTGCAGAATATCAAACACATCCAGATATAAATATGGTCATCAAATTACATTTCAAAAGTAATAATTTTAAAATAGCTCCCATTGTGGAAAATGTATGACTTCCCCTCCAAGAGAGGACACAATCCAAGGTTGCCCATAGTTTGCATGTCCTCCCATTTCAAACTTTTCAGTGGAGATGCCAACAAGTAGGTTCATCTGTGTGTCTGGTTTCCATCCAGCTCCTGGTACAGGGGTGATAATTGATGTGAAACTTGGTTAGCACGTTGGTCACCAAAGGGAAGAAGAAGAAAATCTAAAAGCATGGGAGTCAGCCTTCCAATAATGAAGAGATAACAGTGCATTTTTACACTAGTTTAGCATTTTCAACTCTAGAAGGAAAAAAAAAAATCAGTGCTTCCTGTAACTCACAAGTCAGCGCCTGGGCTTTGTCGCACAGGAAGCATCTGGGTGCGACAGGTCAGAGGCAGGAAGGTTACCATGGGCAGGTTTCACAGGGAGTGATTAAGTGTGGAAACTGGAAGTTTCAGGGAATAGGATGTGAACACTTTTTAAGACAAGAGCAAAGAAGCACAGACAATGGAAAAACTATTTGAAGAGATCTGGAGAAAAAAAAAAAAAACCTTAAGAGGCTTCAAGATAAAGAAACAAAATAAGTCAGATAATTAGTACCCACTGTGTAAAAATGATAGAAAGGAAAGAATTGAGAGAGTAAATATTTAATTCAAAAGAGTGACAGAAGAAATGCAGTAGCATCTGTGGATGACCAGAGCTAACCTCCTTTGCTTGGGAGACAATGGCGAACAAGGACATGTGGGAAGGGGAAGGAGAATAGTTCTTTTTATGCGAAAGTTTTCCAGATTTAAGACCAGGAAGTATTTAATTCTTTACCCACATAACGCTTCTTTTGTCAAATCTTATGTTAAACATCACTAACTTTTATTTAAGTTTGAAAAATAGAGAATTAAACAACTTGTCTCAAATATTTGCCCATTAGATGATTCTAACTGTATGGTTTGCTTTCTAATTTGCACTGTTAGCAGTAGGAGATACGTATTCCACTCCTGTCCAGTGGCTACCCTCCACTGAAAGCAGCTCCATAAAACCCAGCCCCTAGACCTTCCGGCCCACGTATCCCTTCGCCTGCCAGAAGGACGCGGCCTTGCTCTTTGTTTCTCATGCCCTTTCTCCAAAGGCATGTAACTCCCAGCTCAGCCATCACAAGTGCCATATCAGTTTCTTAAGTAACTGTTTCTAAAGACCAAGCTTTCATAATGGAGTAAGTTCATATTGAGTTGGTCGAAAGGTCTGTTTAGTTTTTTCCACAAAAGACACATTTTTCATTTTCACCAATAACTTTTTTGACCTGGAAATTTTGAGTATGTCAGCTATCTCCCACCATTGAAGGCCAGGGGTGCTGCTGAACATCTTCCAATGCGTAAGACTACCCCACAGCAAAGAATCATTTGGCCAAAATGTCACTGGTACCAAGAAACTTCACAAATCACTTCTGACACATTGGATCAGCCGCAGTACCTTCTCCATATACTGTACAATTTTTTTTTTGCGTTTTTACTTTTCTTAAACGTAATAAAGCATAATACACCAAAAATGTTGTGCATCTTCTTCCATCTTCAATATTAAAATGGCTGCACAAAAATTCACCATTTTGATAAGTTTTCTTAATGCACGCTGATATGACAGCTGTCACAATACAATCTAACAAAACTGTTTCAAATGAAGTTAAAGACAACTAAGCACCACTAGAGCCATTGTATGGAAAAAACTAAATGAACTTTCTGGCTAACCCAATACAGATAGATGATTATATGTAGAGAGTTCAGTGTTACCGCTCTGGTAAAATGAAATAACAAAATACTGCACGCACTTATTACTTTGGATTAAATGCAAATGCGTTTTGTCTGAGCTTGAAAAGTCAGTTACATGGGTTTGATTAATATTTTGCAGTAAAGCAATGTACAAGTACTACTAATACAAAAGCTATATCTTCAGAATACTTAAACAATGTCTTTAAAGTTTAGTATCACCAAGTGATTTGATGTACTGAAAGCCAAAATCCCACATAAGTCAATGTATAATCCACAAATGTTTGAGGCCTAGCAGAAAGGAAAAAAAAGCATGATATTGAAAAATCAAATTTGTTACTACATTGCAGAATCTTAAATTTATTATGCAAAACAATGATTTCTTTTATTTCTGAACTCAAATATGTCCATAAATGTTGCAAATACATTTTATTGATGCTTAAAGCTGCCTCTAACATGAAACCATTACTTCAGGATGTTCTTCATGGGCCATAGTAAAACAGTAGTGAAACAGAAAAGAAAGAACATCAGCACTTTGTGCTCTATTTGGTTGAAGCATTCTTGTTGTTTCGGAATGTTCTCAGGCAATAAGTCCATTAATTTTCATGTCCAGCACTTCTTTTGGACCAATGAGAAGGCATTCTGCTAACATTTCTCCATAGCCCTTGAAATATAAACTAAGGTGCCAGGAGAAACAAAACTTCCTCTGCTGTATTAGAAAGCAGGATGTGGGAAGTTCTCCTAAGCAGAGGTGTAGAAAGGTATAGATTAATCCATCGTATTTTTCCTTTCTCAACATGCTTTTGGTAGAGACAGAATCTGGTTTCTCAGTGCAGTATGATATGGTATATGCTGGTTATAAATGACCCCCCACACACACCCTGGAACACACATGTGTGCGCGCGTGCGCACACACACACACACACACACACACACACACATTTAATATCTCACCCAGTTTCTGGAAACTCAGGGATCTGAGAGCAGCTCAGCTGTCTGGTTCTGGCTCAGGGGATCTCATGAGTCTGTAATCAGGCTGGCTGACCAACTGTTCCAGTTTGCCTATGCCAGATGAATTTGCCAGGATACTGAATTTCGTACTAAAACTGGGAAAGTCTCTAGAATACCTAGAGAGTTGATTCCCCATAAATCAAGTTTTATTTGGGGCTGCAGTTTCAGCAAGCTTGACTGGGGCTGGAGGACCCATTTCCAGCTTACTGACATGGGTGTTGGCAGGAGGCTCCAGTTCTTTGCTGCGTACACCTCCCATAGACAAGCCCGTAACATCGCTTCCCTCAGAGAGAGCGATGCCAGCCTTTCCTGGCCTAATCTCCAGGTCATACAACTCCACTTCTACCTAATAGTCCCCTCAAAATACTGATCCCAGCTCATATTAGAACATAGGAACCAATACAAAGGCATGCATACCAGAAAACAAGTATCACATCAGCCATCTTGGAAATTGGCCCCCATGGTATGGTATGGTAGAGTATGGTAGGGCATGGATACTAAAGGAATGTGTTGAAAATACTACTAGTAGGTGTCTAAGTGAGACACCTTCATCTTTTTGTTCACCCAGCATTTGTTATGGACCAGACACCATATTAAGCACTCCTCTTTGAGCTATAACAGGAGAATAACCAAACAGAAGACTCCCTGAGGCATTGAGCACACCAGCAAACTCCCCTGGGAGTTTACACAGGAGAAATTGCACTTTAAAGAATTTCAAGTTTAATCTTAATAGTGAAAGTGAGTATAAAAAGCAAAAAGTAGAATAAAGATGCCATCACATTTTGTAGCTTCTTTGGAAATATTATAGGCTAAATTCTCAGTATAATGCAATGTGATGCAGTGGAATTTAAAGCCATTCTGAAACTTCCAGCCAAGAGGGACGCATAGGTAGATATACCGAGCCTCCTTGCACAATCAAAAGAGGAAAAGGAGCAATTTAAAAAACAAAAACAGCCATATCTGACAGAAAATCGAACTGAGTGGAAGTCCGACAACCAAGGAGTTAAAGACCCATTCATCCAGACTGGTAAGCGGGGCAGAGCCAGGTGGAGAGCTTGCTGGGAGACAGCAGTTTGTGGAGTGGTGGGGGCAACGTTGCAGCTGCCGGGGGAGGTCCGCGGCAGGTGCGCCTGGCCAAAACACTACTGGCGCACTTGACAAAACCCACGGCTGGCCCACCCAGACCCAGCAGTTCTGAGACTGGTGGACCGGGCAGTCCCTCATTCATGTGCAAATAAACCAGGAGAAAAAGCTGGGGAGCAGAGCAGACAGCGCAACCCACCATCGCAGGGAAATAAAGCCTCAAACCACCAACTGAAAACACCTGTGGGAGTTGAGGCGGCAGCAGGAGGAACTCCTGGCCTCACAGGAGAGTTTGTTGGAGACCCACAGGGACTTGGAACTACACAAGCCCACCCACTCACCTCAGAGGCAGCAAAGAGGACCCAACTTGCTTGTGGGTAGCAGGGGAAATACTGAAAGTGGAGCAAGTGCCATTGTTCACTCAGGCCCTGCCCCACGGGCAGCGTCACAACACAATCACGTGGGTTACCCCACCCCAGTGAACACCTAAGGCTCCACCCTTTAAAGTAACAGGTGCACCGAGAAAAAAAAAATGGCCCAAATGAAAGAACAGATCAAAGCTCCAGAAAAAGTACAACTAAGTGCCCTGGTTGGTGTAGCTCAGTGCATTGAGCGCGGGCTGGGAACCAGACAGTCCCGGTTCAATTCCCAGTCAGGGCACATGCCTGGTTTGCGGGCCAGGTCCCCAGTGAGGGCCATGTGAGAGGCAACCATACATTGCTGTTTCTCCCTCCCTTCTCCTCTCTCAAAAAGTACAACTAAGTGACGAAGAGATAGCCAACCTATCAGATGCACAGTTCAAAACACTGGTAATCAGGAAGCTCACAGGATTGAAATTTGGTCGAAATTAGAGGAACAAATGAAGGATACACTAAAGTAAATGAGGGGAAATGTGCAGGGAACCAATAGGGATGAGAAGGAAACTGGGGCTCAAATCAGTGGCGTGGACCAGAAGAAAAAAACATTCGACCAGAAAAGAATGAAGAAACAAGAATTCAAAAAACTGAGGCGAGGCTTAGGAACCTCCAAGACATTTTTAAATGTCCGAACATCCGAGTCATAGGGGTGCCAGAAGGAAAAGAGGAAGACCAAGGGATTGAAAACTTATTGGAACAAATAATGAAGGAGAACTTCCCCAAGCTGGTGAAGAAAATAGACTTCCAGGAAGTCCAGGAAGCTCAGAGAGTCCCAAAGAAGTTGGACCCAAAGAGGAACACACCAAGCACATCATAATTACATTACCCAAGATTAAAATGAAGGAGAGAATCTTAGAAGCAGCGAGAGAAAAGGAGACAGTTACCTACAAAGGAGTTCCCATAAAACTGTCAGCAGATTTCTCAAAAGAGACCTTGCAGGCAAGAAGAGGCTGGAGAGAAGTATACCAAGTCATGAAAGGCAAGGACCTACATGCAAGATGACTCTATCCAGCAAAGCTTTCATTTAGAATGGAAGGGCAGATAAAATGCTTCTCAGATAAGGTCAAGTTCAAGGAGTTCATCATCACTCAGCCTTTATTATATGAAATGTTAAAGGGATTTATATAAGGTATGGAGGAATATCAACAGGGGAGTGGGAGGGGAAGAGAGGGGGAAAAAGTACAGAGAATAAGTAGCATAAGCGGTAGGTAGAAAACAGACGGGGGGCAGGGGTTAAGAATAGTATAAGAAATGTAGAAGCCAAAGAACTTATGTGTATGACTCATGGACAAAAACTAAAAGGTGGGGAAAGGGGGGGTGTGGGGCGGAGGGGAATAAAGGGGGGGTAATAGGACAACTGCAATAGCATAATCAATAAAATATATTAAAAAAATAAAAAAATAAAGCCAGTCTGCCTGGGTTCAAATCCCAGTTTTACTGTATTCTAAGTGTGTACCCTTAATCATGTTACAGCTATAAGATGGAGATAATACACACACCTTGTGAAGTTGTTCTGAGAGTCAAAGAACCTAATTGTGTAAATTGTCTAGAACAGTGCTTGTCATACAACATACGAGGGAGGCAGCCTCAAAAAAAATTGGAATAATCTTCTGGAGGGCGAACTCCTTGTAGTACAGGCTTCCCCGACTAAGTGAGTGCTCTAGGAATCCATCTGTATCAGTGCACCAGTTGGCATTGTTGTGAGAGGCTGCATCCAGCTTCAGTGAATTTTTTTGAAGACTCTTTCAACACATTTGCCCATTTCATGATGGGTGATTTACGAGCACAATTGCCTACACCGCACTGAGGGTTCAGCTGTTTTTGACCAAAAATGGCATGACCCTCATGTCCTACCATCTCCACTCACCTAATCTCACCCCAAGTGGTTTTTTTTATATTTCCCCAAATGAAAAAAGTTCCTCTCAAAGGGAAACATTTTGCCAATGTGGAAGAAGTGAAGCAAATTAATAGCAGGAGTACTAAAAGGTATCAAAAGCTAAGTGTTCAAAAACTGTTGTGAGCAGTGGAAAAAACTCTCAATAGGTGTATTGCATCAAATGGAAAGTACTTTGAAAGTGACTAAAGTTTACACATGTAAGAATAAATACATAACTTTTTATAAATAAATTCCATATTTTTGGGTCCCCCCTCATACAACTATTAGCTTTTGTTACCAACCATCACCTCTTGAAACGATGTCCCTTACTTCTTTACCACTGTACGTTGTTAGTTTTCTACCTCCTCTGCAGATCACGTCTCCACTAACTCAGTTTTGGCTGCCTTTCCTCACGCTATACCCGGATTTCTCAGGATCCTAGTCTCCAACCACTTTTATTTTCCTACACATTCTCCCTGAGAAATTTCATCTTCACGCACAGCTTCAGCTGCCACATGTATGCTAAAGACTTTCAAAACCCACTTGCCTGTTTACATTCCTCTCCTGTGGGCTCCAAATATCAACTCGACTCGTAAGCACTAAGAACACAACAGACCTAAAACTGGGATCACTGCAGTGCCTGCTCTGTACCCACGGTTTCCTTTTCATGGTAAATGCTGTCACTCTCTCCCTAGTTGCCCAAGCCAGAGTTCTACCCAAGAGGTCCCCAGACTTGTCACCCTATGTCACACTCAACATTCAACCAAGCATCCCATCTCATCTCTTAAAAATCTTTTCATTTTTCTCTGTCCCAGGGCTTCCACCTAATGTCTCGACTTTCTCACCCCCGAGAAGTTTACCTAGTATGGGAAAAGACAGGAACTTCAAATCCCAACTCTCTCACTTTTGGGTGTATGAACTTTCAAAGCCTCAGTACCCAGTCACTCTGAAAAAGGGTGGTGGGGATGAGGAGGGGGAAGATAGAGAGTGGGAGGAAGAGGAGAAAAACAGAACCTTTCCCTACCAATCTAGACACCTTAGGACCCCTTAAGCAAGGCCCCCATGGTACCACCTATCAGGGTGTTGATGTCTGTCTGACTGTCCCCACTGTGCTGTGAGCTCCTGAAGGATAAAGGTGTACCTTGGTGGTTCTATACATGCAATGAAGTGGGGTGCCTGGCCCAGAGAGCCCAGCAGATGTTTGTGGACTGAACTGCATTGTGATAGGTGAGCCTCCAGCTTTTCTGGCACCCAGTGTTCGAGCCGTCACTGCTCCCTTGTCAACTGCATCCCTGAGCCCAAGAGCATGGATGTCCACCGCAGTGCCCACATGTGAATGCCATGAAGGACTTAACTGATCACCTGCTGGCCATTTTCCATAAAACTGCATTTACCAATCACAAGCATATATGCATTAAATAGAACACATTTCTCCTCTTTTTCTTTTTAAATTTACTAATCAAATTCATGATAAAGCCACTTTGAGTTGATAAGAATCATACCTTTCATATAAATTTTTTCTTCAAAATATAAGAAATTAGGGAGTAAATACTATTTATTACATTTTGAATAGTATTCATTCCTTTTGAAAAAATAATAATACCTTTAGTAATTTTTTTTCATTTCAGGTTTGACAGTTGTGATAGTGATTTGAATCAAGTTTGAAAAAGAAATAATTATTTTTGCTGCTGTAAGTCCTCGAAGTATACTTACTTGGGTTTCATGCTGTGAAAAATAGTATGAGCTATCAGGCCTCCTCAGGTCTCAAACTGCAAATATAAATTCTGAGGCTTTTGCAGCACTCACAAAGCAAGTGATTCAGGTCTCCAATATCACGAATAAGCAGAAATACCCCAGCTACAGGCAAGCACCACAACTATACTGTTTTGTCTCCAGAATCCACAGTTCTGCCAGGGCGTCCCAATCCCTCGGTGTATCATTCTGAAATATTCTGAGAGTCTGGCTGCTGAATTAGCTTGTACCTTCAGAAATGGTCTTGTTAAATTCAGGTTGTCTTTATGTTTGTGATCGCAGAGCAATTGACATTTGACATCTCATAGGAACGAGTAAAGGTCTCTAAACAAAAGACACTCTCCCATTTGTCACATATTTGGTCATAGTGAAAAGCTATGACAAGATTTTATTTTCTGCCTGGTTTTGATTTCTTTCCATCATCTCTCAGACATGGTGTTGATAAATGACATTATCAGTGGCATAGAAAATATTCTTAGAATGGATAAGCTTATCAGTGTGCACATTAACCTGGGCAGTTAGAGCCAGTGGGAGGTACAGTTAGGCCATAACTGGGAAGAACTAGAATGAAACTACATTTTTAAAACTCCTTATCCTAAGAGAGCAAACATGTAATATTTAACTTTGGAACATGAGGAGGGTTTCTAAGATGTTTTTATAAATGTGGATTTCTTTTTTCCTTGGCACGATGTTATCATTTCTTATCATTTTGATACTCCTGTATTTCTAAACTTTATATTTTATCCTTTGTCTTTATAAAATTGAAAAGATAATGTGATACCACTGAGTAAATTAGATGTGGCAACCTACAAAAATAACAATATAACTGATTCATGACATAACATTTAGATTCTGGAACCATATTGAAAATATATGAGAAGCATCTCCTTTTATAAATTTGTTAAAACACTCTTAAGCACAGGTTTTGTTCCTTATTCTTCTCTCTGTCACATAATGTATAACACAAAGTCCTATACATTAACCCATTATGGATTATTGTTAATGATGACAATCAGAATTAGTCACTTTTTAAATTTTAATAAAAATTATTGTCCTTTTTGTTATTCCAAAATCATCTAAACTCATTGTAGAAATGTTTTGAAAGAATAAAATGTAAAGCACAGATAATCTTACTTTCTTAGAAAAAAAATCACTTAATATTTAGAGATAGTCCTTATCTTTCTCTAACTTTTAAACATTAAAAATGAAATATGATACTATCCCTATATTTTTAAATACTAAATACTTCATGTTGATATTTTTGTAATGAGATCATTATGACTAAGAAAGTACAATAAAAGAGCTATTGATACTCTCTGGTCCTTGTGTAAGTGCTCAATAAAAATGACTGAATGAATGAATGAACAAATGAATTTAAATAATTATATTTGTGCAAAGTTGAATGATGGCTTTAATGGAGTGCTTTTGGCAAAAATGATAACAGCACTTACTGGGGTTTTTTGTTTTGTTTTTTAGCTCATTGCTAACCTTCACAGTAATCTGAGGAGGTAAGTTTTGTTATCCCCCTCTACCATTTCAACGATCCCTGAGAGAATGATGAACTTGACCAAGCCATGAAGCCAAAATGCAAACCCAGACCTGATTGAGTCAAAAAAACTTATAGCTCTTTTCACCATAATGCACTGCCTTTCAAATACTGTTACCATACTGGAGTGAAGCTTTGTTGAAAGGACATCTCCACCATCTATAACAAGGGCATCACATACAGACAAGAGGCCTCTGAGAGCTGCACACTGCACGTACAATCCCTGTCTTCCCTGGTGATACTATGCAGCTGTTCCCATCCATTAGCGTTGTGGCTTTTTCGTACTGGTACTGTCGGGGTCATGGAAATCACATTCACTTGGAAAAAACAGAGCGGATTTTATTTTTCTTTTTCAGAAAGCTTTTTACATTAATCCAGTTAATCCCAGGGTGACTTGCCATTGAAATCTGAAGCAGTGCATCTTTTACCAGGAATGCCATAACTTGAAAAATATTCAAATTAGGCAATAAAATTTTTTATTTCCTCTTCCTTAATTAAAAAAAAAAAGAGTGTATGAGTACATGTGTGGATGGGAGGGCAGGACAGTGGATGGAAGGTGGGGAGCAGATGGGTTTTTTCAACAGAATGAGTATTATTTTACCTCTGAGGAAAGCAAAATATTCCATAAAAACAAAGGAAAATTTGAAAATTTAATTGCTTAATAATAGCTAAAAATAATTTATTTTCTTAAAAAATAGCTGGATTTCGGATACATGTTATCCTACATTTGTCAAAATCTATAGAATGTGCACTACCAAGGGCGAGCCCTGATTTAAACTATGGGCTGTCTGTCGGGGATGACATGTCAATGTACGTCCGCTGATGATAACAATTTCCCACTCTTGTGAGGGACGTTGATAGTGAGGGAAGCTGTGCATGTTTGGGAGTAGAAAGTGTGTGTGAACTCTGTACTTTCTGCTCAATTTTGCTGTGAACCAAAAATTGTTCTAAAAATTGTCTATTTTTTTTAAGCAGATTGGAAAGACACACAAAATAAATGTACTCTCTAGGTTTTACAAAGAAGTAAAAGATGTTTTTCTCATTCCAGTGGAATAAACCGAAATATACACATAAGCATATGGACAGAACACACTGAATGCACATAGACACACACACGTATTTTTTCGATGTAACAGACCTCTAGGTAAGTAGAGAGCTATAGTGAGATAGTCATGTGCGGGGTGGGACAAAAGCGGGTTTACGGTTGTGAGTGTGAAAACTGTTTATTCTTATATGATTTACGAATTATTGTAGCACTTTCCATACAAACAGCTGTACACCTACCTTTGCCCCACCCTTTTCTGCACTGGCCTCGCAGCATACGTGTTTATAAGAGAGGCAATCCCACAGCCAGAGATTTCTGCCTTCCGTTCCCTCTGCCCTGAATGATATCGCAACCTCCTCTTCCTGGGCTCAGCCCAATGCAGCATCAGCGTCGCCTGGGAAATTGAAAGAAATACAAATTCTCAGGCATTACCCAGGCCCACTGGGTAGTCAGGAACTCTGGCCGTGAGGCCTGTAATTTGATTTTTAACAAGCCCTCCAGGTGAGTCTGATGCACAGCAAGTTTGAAGACCACTGGTTTAGAGTACAATACCACTGCGTTCTCTGGCCAGATTATTCTTACCTTCGGAGCTGAGAGGAGCCATAGAAATCCAGCCCTTTCATTTCACAAACATGGAACCCAGTTTCAGGGATCAAGAGTTTAACCATCTGTATACGTTTTGTAAAAAACCCTACTTCACAAAATTGCTATGATGATTAATAAGGTAGTACATAGAAAACACTTAGAACAAAGCCTGACGTACGCATGCCCAATGAATACTGGCTTATTATCAGTACCACTGCTACCATTATAGTTATCTAGCTTTTTGAAATGTTTTATGAGCATAATTCAAAAACCAAACTTTAATGCCGTTAACTGCTCTTAAATTCTTTCTTGCTGGGAAGTGTTTGTACTGGCTGCTTTCATAGCAGCCTCTGGACCTTGAGGCAGGCTCCACACAGATTCCTCACCATCTAGCTAGCATAATAGGGCCACTGACAATGGCCTCTCCTAGGCAGGTGCACAGAGCAACCATGAACCAGCCTCCCGAGACAAGAGCCTGAGAGCAGACGAATAACGTCAGAGCTCCTAAACAGGCACAGTTATTGGGGGAGGGTTAGGTGAATGCCAAATAACCAAGGGAAATGTAAAAACACATTAAAGAACAGAATGTGTAGGGCAACAAAGTTAAGCTATGGAGCCTGACGTGGAGACC
The DNA here is from genome assembly GCA_004026765.1 of Micronycteris hirsuta. Taxonomy (NCBI): domain Eukaryota; kingdom Metazoa; phylum Chordata; class Mammalia; order Chiroptera; family Phyllostomidae; genus Micronycteris; species Micronycteris hirsuta. Next base: position 12,891 of record PVJI01023156.1, read on the forward strand.
CAAACAGGATATTTTCTACAAAGAAGGAATGAAGAAATGAAGGAGGGAGGATCATGGATGACAGGGTGAATGGCAGGGGTCGTCCTTGGTCCCATCAGTTCACTGTGAGGTTTTTTTAACCTTTTTTAATTGTTCCATTACAGTGGTCTCCATTTTCCCCACCACCACTGCCCCCACCCCAGCCATCCCCACTTCCCACATTTGATCCTACCCCCCTTTGGTTTTGTCCATGTGACCTTTGGGGCAGGGAGAGCTCAATTAATTGTTTCATCCTTTGGCAAAACAGCCTCACCAAAACGGCCTTATCAAAGTAGTCATGCTAAGACATTATAGATCCAGGCGGATCTATACTTTGAACAGCATCAGGTGTCTCGGAGCTGTACTCCTCCGATTATAGCCCAGCTACTGCAAGCCCATCTGAAAACTGTTACCAATCCTAAAAGAGGCAAATACAGAAAGTGAGAGTAAGCATTTAGAAAATTTTTGAAACAATTTCACATTGCCACAATATCCAAATACATGAGCATTTTTCTAGTCATTCATTTTCATTGGAATTTATAAGAATATAAGTTCCTGACAGATGGGAAGAGGAGGAAATACTCTGCTTCTTGCTGCAGATGTTTTGAAAGGCACTGCCCAAGAGTCAGAATCTATTTTTTTTTAACCAAGACTAAGAAATAAGTCAAGAATAGCAAGAAAACTGAGACCACAAATGAAATGTCAGATTAAGATGCTGCCCTTTGGAATTTGGGCTCTGGGACATGAGACATCTTAAAGAGACTAACAAAATAAACAAAACACCTAAAATATTTAGAAACTCTCTCTTGCCTAATAACAGCTGTCACAGAAAACATGTTATTGAATAAAAAGTATATTCTTTGGACTCAAATGTAGTGCATCAGTCGTTTTACATTTCCTACCATTCCCAGGCTCAGAATGAAATGTTAGCAAGCGGTATGCTCTAGGCTGGATGCGACCTTTCTACACCTCAGGAGGGCCCAACTGCACTTTGGCGTTATTTACTGCCTGGTGTTCTGGACCTGATTAAAGGTTGCATAGGAGAACATACCACCACAATTCATCCTCTCTAGAACTCAGTTCACTTCGTAGACTGTATTTGCTTCCTCTCTGAGTGGAATGTGACTCTGAGCTTACATTTCATGTAGAAAGGGATCTAGATGTTTGCCCATTGTCAAACTACGATGCTTAGACTGGTCACCTTCACTTTCTCCCCTGAGCTTTCTGAATCACATTCTTGTCTACCTAACAGATAAGAGAGGCAGAATAGTGACTAAGGCTCATCAAATTGTTGTTACTGAGCTGAGCTTTGGCAAGATGCTATCTGCTTATGCCAAGGGTTTTCATACAAAACAGCCCCACAAAACCTAGCCTTGTGTCTACTGAGAGGTAGTTTGTTGGGTTTGTTGTTCATAATGTTACACCCTCAGGAGAAATTCCTGCCTGTCCTTATTACAAGCAATAGTTAAGTTTTCCCTGTCCAATTAGTCTCGTTTTATGTCATGGACACTGTAAGTTGTATAAGTGATCAAACAGCTTTCTCTTTCTTCTTGGCCTTTGGGCTGCCAATTAGTACCAGATTCACAGTCCTTTTGTACCAACTGAGTTGGCTTTTATGAAATGTGTTTTCATATTCGGTTTGTTCTTCCCTCCATGCTGTATCCCTCTCTAATTTGCTTTTTCTTTTCTAAACTACTTATACTTTATGTTATATCTTGTTGTAAAATACCTTAGTTGCTATTGGAAGAAAATATCAGGTAGAGAGAATGACCGAAGAAGAGATGGGACAGAGATCGGGGGAGAAGAGGGAAGGAAGGAAGTTAGGAAGGAAGGAAGGGAGGGAGGGAAGAAGGGAAGAGAAAAGGAAGGAAATGAAAAAAGAGAAAATGTTAGTCAAGGAAGGGAAGCGGCTATATTCCTATAGTTGCATGAGAGTCTCACAAAATTCAAATAGTAAAAGGGTCACTGAAAAGAAAGTAGCATATAGATTATTATACGTGTGAATTATAGAAAAGCTAAAATGTGAGAACTGCTTTCCAACTGCATTGTTTGCTATCTATTGATATTTAATTTTGTTCAAAATTTACATGTAACAAGATATGGAATAAACCTTTTTCTATTCTTTCAGACATTTAGCTTCAAATCTAAAAGCTCCAAATCTAAGGACCAAAGTTGACTATTATTCCCTTCTCCATTCTAAAAAGATGTTCTTGACCCATCTCCACAGGACTTACTAATAGGTGGTCAACCTGGTTTATTCAACTACCAAGCTCATCAGTCAACACCAACCTGGAGCAGCTGAAGCTGCAATTGAGGGGATCAGAGTTTGCTATCCCAAAATATGCTTGTTTTGGGATATTGATTATTTTAAGCTCTTTAAAAACAAAAGACTCAAGAAGAAACTTTGACCTTCTTCCTAACTGCCTGAGAGAATTTAGATACAGGATCTGCTCCAGGAGGGAGCTATCATCACAGATAACTATATTTTAATATGAACTAGGTGGGCGGACAGGGAGAAACTGAATAAGGCCCCTTTGATCAAAGTCCTCTTCCCTATGTCTCATTGTTAAAGATGGTCCAGAAAACATCTGTATACTAAACACTTGCTTCTTCATCTCCACATGAATTGCTTCTCCCCTCTGAAATGCAAGCCACTACCCCTTCTTTCTCCTTAGCTCAAGGTGGCATGTGAACCTCAACATCCTGATTTGTCCTTGGGTCTCATATTTGTATGGAACCCCTGTACGTACATATGTAATTAGATTTGGTTATTTTCTCCTGTCAGTGTGTCTCATGTCAAATTAACTCTTAGGCCAGCCAGAAGAACTAAGAGGGAAAGAGGGGAAATCCCCTCACCACCACCACAGGTGGTGAGCCAGCCAAGAGCCTTCACTGGGGGGACATTGCTGGCTTTGAGACTGCGCAAAAGAAGAAATCCTGGAGTGTCTGACAGAGACTAGCAGGAGGTTCGAGTTCTTACCGTGGCAGCCCCCATCTCAGCCCCTAGATCTCTGTTGGTGGGATCCAGTGGAAAGGAAAACAGTGAGAGTCTTTTTTTTCTCTTTCTAAATTTAGAGTAGCAGGAGAAAATATTTGTGGAACTAGCTCTTTGGGCATTGTGACCTTGATAAAAACTTGGTTTGAGAACTCTTGTTTCTTTGATCCTTTCCTCCCAGAGATGCTCATTGTTTTCTTTTGTCTAATTTCTCTGACAGCTAGAAGATGCGTATGCATCTGGTAAGAAACTGAGTAGGCTGTGGATCCAAGCTTAGGGAATCTAAACCTCTATTCTGTTCAAAAGGAAGAAAACACATGATTCCCTGTGTTTTGGAAAAGCTGTTTGAAAAAAGACAGGGTCCCTCATCTTTCTTAGGCTCATTCTGAAAATGAACTTTTTGATCTTGTGAGGGCTGCATCCTTTGCACTCTCTTGTGGATGCCTCCTGCTTCCTTGCTTAAGTCATAAAAAGGCTTATTGATATGAGTCACAATGGAGATTAATAGATCCTACCATCAATGGCCAGAGGATAGATCTCTTGAATTGGTAAACCTTCTAAGTTGGAAAAATTGTAGTGCTCTTATCATACATAACAGCTGTTTTATTGGTACCTATGGAAAGACCAAATTTTAAAAGTAGGTACAAACAGTATAATGACTAGCCTTAAAAACTCCCTTACCTTAAAAAAAAGTTTGGGAAGCCTTATTAAATTTGCATTCTCGTTTTTCCCTTGCAATAATGGAGACTTTTTTGAAAGGCATTAGTAGAAATGAACCCTTGGTGTGTCCACTCACCTCATCCTAAAATGTTTCTTCTCCTTCACACACACACCTCAAGCCAAGACAGGGGGATCCTGAGGGAAGCTTTCAGAGACTGGAATTATCTTCTCTAAGAAGTGACTGGTACCTCAGCCTCCAGCAGGACTGCTGAGCTGCAGACTCTCGGGTGCCTGCATCTCTAGAGGACTGGGGGAAACCTGACATGTTGACAAGCGTCTCCCGGAGTTTGGAGCTATGCATGAAGATAGACACAGAGGCCGCCTCTCCTCAGAGAGGTCTGAGGATGGGAGGCTGGGGAGGAAACTATAACACAGGGTGGGAAGACTAGGCATCAGTTGGGATGACCTGCACCTCCAGTTTTCCTTCAGGACAAGTGGAAGTTCCAACAAGTAGCCAGGCTCTAAACATCTTGAAAGGATCCAAATGGAGAGGGCTACCCACCAGGTGGAAGAAATACCGGGGGCATCCTTCTGTAGCAGGAGAGGAGGAAGATTCAGAGAGGTGAAACAGAGGATGCCTCACCTGTGTAAGGGAATTACAGTGTGGAGGGGCCTCCCCAAAGAACCCACCAATGCACCTGGCAAGCATCGGGCCTCGGCCATGGAAAGGGCTGACAGCTGGACTGGAGCGCAGCAGTCAGGTGTGTGGGGGGAATGGGGAGTCTTTCCTAATTTTACTCTAATGCCTAGGAGAGCAGAAGCTATGCCTGGGTTAGGCCTTAGGGAGAAGGAGTACACTTTTAAATTGAGTGCCAGCTTAATCTATTTTTAATTAAACTTTTTTTATAGCTGGAAAAAGAAAAGACTGTTCTAATACCTAAAAGTAACTAAAAGAAGCAATGGGAATTCTTTTTCCTGGGAAAGAAAATCTAAAAGATCATGGGGGGAAAATGTCATTTTTTTCTGATTTATACCCTCTCAGGACCACCCATTTAATAATCATTTATATAACTAAGTATTCTTATTCAAAATGAAAGGCAAAACAATTGAAATGTCACACACACACACACGCACACGGGTTACCTAATAATATGAAGTACATTCTCCTCAGAACAGTTACACGTTAATTAAAAATTAAAATGATAATGTTATCTCACACCTTAAGTTTTCTTTCTCAGACAAACGGTTGACATTCCCTCTTCCTTCCCTTCTCCCAGATTCTCCCATTTTTAATTTATTTTTTCTAATTATTTTTAAAAGAAAAACGAGACGAACAATAAAGGCAGAAGCCTGTAAGTTTCGGGAAATTAGTACAGTTTCTAAATTCAGCAGGTACAGTAGTTATACCAACTTGGTTATGGAGACATTTTCACATAACAGTCAACTCACTCGGCTTTGTACGCATCACCACATCCCGTGCCTGGCTCGGGGGACCGGCTCCCTGGGAACAGAAGGTTTATGTGCCATATTTGTACAGGGACTGATTCAGACTACCTCATTTTCAGCAACGCAGCCTCATGAAATCAGCCCTCGCCAAACTTCTTTCTCAACATGACCTCATATTCTTGCTGCAATCAGCAGTGCCAAATGTTTTACCATTTGAATATAAAATTCTCCACTAAGAAATCCTAAATCATTTGCAAATTGCTTTCATAACTACACCCTAAATTGAGCCTTCCATTTTTTTTCTCTCCATGAAATTGAGTTTTCAAAATGAGTATAGTTTATTTTCTTTCCTAATGTCTACTTCCAAAATCTCTACATACAGGCTATTTTTTTTTTTTAGCTCAGTTGAAACAGGTGGCTACAGCCAAAACACTTGGGCCTAAGGCTCAGCCCACTGAAGCCCATGTTTCCTCCGTGGAAGCGGCTGCCCTTTTGTGGGCACATAAACTGTGACTTTTCTCCACTTAACAATACAATTAACTGGTGACCGCCTTTAGATAAATGCATAAAAAAAATCAAGAATACACAATTAAATTAGTCAAAAATTGGTCAGTTCAGTAAACCAATTTTTGTAGACTGTATGTGATCCTAACTGGTGAAGACTTCAAACCTACAAATTGTTCCAGAAATATATAAATGAATGAATAAAAAACTAGTTTTCTATAATTTTTCTGATATTCTTCTAGTTAACTTGCAGCATCACAAATTATCACAAAACAGTGCCTTAAAACAATTGTTTTACTTGGGGCAGTATTTTGTAGATTGGGGATACAGGATGTGTTTTTCCGGGCAGGACTTGAATGGGGTCTCTCAGGAGGTCACAGCACCCCGTGAGCTGGAGCTGGAGTCAGCTGAAGGGCCTACTGCACTGGTCATTCAAGGCGTCCTCCTCACAGAGCTGGCAGTCGATGCTGGCAGTCGATGCTGGCTGTCACAGGGCTTTCAGCCGGGACTGACCAGAGCTCCAGCATGTGGGCTCTCCAGCGTGGCGGAAGGTCTCAGGGTTGGACTTCATGGGCCTACTTCTAAGGTCCAGTTGGGTGAGCTTTTGGGTTGTCTGTGCCACCCGGTTAGAGTTCTCGAAGTCAGTAGGCCCTTCCACACCTTTGTGCTTTGCCTGTACTCATCTTCATCCTCATTCTTACCTGAATCTAGTGATTTCTTCTCTTTTGGGGGCTTATCTGCAGCCCTCTCTCCACTTTCTTCTCCTTTACCTCGTCTTCCCTCGCCTCCTTCACTCCAGCCTGGAGCTGTGTGTTGGTCACTGCCCGGCTGGTGGCTGCTGCACCTGGCCTGTGGGGCCTCCTTTTCTCCCTTGTTTAGGCATTGGGACTCCGGCAGTTGACAACATTTTTAACTTATAACTTTGTAATAATTAGATTTAAAGAAAAGTTGCAAAAATGGAACAGTTTCTGATCCCCCAGCATTCTCTTACATCTTATAAAACTGTACTTCTTACAAACCTGAACATCTTACAAAACTGTGGTACAATTATCGAAACTTAACATTGATACAAAATGTTAAGAAATTAACATTGGTACAAAATTCTTAACTAAACTATACATGTTATTTCGATTTACCACTTTTGAAGAAATGTTTTGTTTGTTTGTTTGTTTTGTGTTCTAGGAAGCAACCTGGGATTCCGTATTGCATTTAGTTGTCATGTCTCCTTAGTCTCCTCCATCTGTGACAGTCCCGATTTCTTCTTTGTCGTTCGTGACCTGACACTTCTGAAGAGTATTAGTCACGTGATTGTAGAATGCTCCTCAGTTTGGGAGCATTTCGTTTTCTGATTACTAGATGGGGGTTGCCATTTTTTCCAGGATACCCCAGCAGTGCTGTGCCCTTCCCTTACTGATAAGTAATATCAGTAAGTACATTATGTTGTTATTCCTTATTTCTAGTGATACTAATCCTAATCATTTGGTTGAGGTTGTATCTGCTGGGTTTCTCTACTGCATTGCTACTAGTTTCACCTTTGTTATTAATATATTTCTTGGGGAAAATACTTTAAAAATATGCAAATATCCTCTTTTTTCTCAAACTTTTTCCTCAAACATTGAAATTAACTTTAGCATATATCTATGGCTCTTGCCTACAACAATTCTTACTATGGTGTTCTAGTGGCAATTTTCTATTTCCCATATTCCTTCCACACTTATTATTTAACTGCATCTATAAGGGAATACTGTCTCTTCTTCTCTCATTTAACCATTAATTTATTTACTTGTGCTAGTATGAACATATGAACCAATTTTTTAAAGTTCCCAGGTGGTTCTAAGTTGTGTTCAGTATTGAAATCCACCACTAGGTGATCCTGAACCTGGCCCATGATGTGCTTTCCCAGTCCATCTGCTTACAAAATGGTTTTCGTCCTTTCAATATATATGTTGTTGATATGACCTGTTTTCATGCTTTTCTAAACTCCTCAATTTCAGATGAGGGCATCTCTCATCTGCCATGGATCAACTTAGCCACCTTAAAACATCATAAAGCAAAACTATTATATCTCTAAATTTCTGGGTCTAATCCCAAATTCATAGCCATTTACATAGCCCACTTCTTCACACTTAAATAAGATTTCTTTTAGCATAAGCTCAAATTCTATAAAATCCCACCTCATATGTACCACATCACTCCCCTTTGGGATTGATTTACTAGCCTCCCACCCAGGTATATGTATCATTTAATCGTTTCCATGCTACATTTCATACAAAATTTTAAACTCCTGTAAGGAGGGATTTTATATCATTACTCTTGTACTCTCTTCCCTGCACTGAATTTAGTAAGTGCCCCAGTCTCGTGCTACTCAAGTGCGGCTCACAGAGCAGCAACAGTGGTATCATCTGGGTGCTGGTTAGCGGCACAGAACCTCAGACCCACTTCAAAGCCACTGCATCAGAACTAGAATCAGCACTCTAGTCCAGTGATTCACAACTTTAATGTGTATTGAAATAACCAGAGGAGCTCACTAAAATTCAGATTTCGATGAATAGGTATGGAGTGGGGCCAGAGATTCAGCATTGTTAAGAAGCTGTATGGTGATGGACCAGCAACCAGGTCCATACTTTGAATAGCAAGAATCTTACCTGGTTGCTTTCAAAATGCTGTCATCGAATAGTATCACCAGCATCACCTGGGAAATGTTTAGAATGACAAATTCTTGGGCCTAATACCAGAACAACTGGATCAGAAATTCTGTGAGTGTCACTCAGCATCTTTGTTTTAACAAGTTCCTCAGGGGATCCTGATGCATGCTAAATTTGAGAACCACTAGTCTAGTCCATTGGCTCACATTAAAACTTGACTACACGTTAAAATCAACAGGGGACCATAAAAACAAAAAACAAACAAAAAACACTGATGCCTAGTTTCCTGATGCATAGATTTTTTTTTTTAAGTGAACACAGGACACGTTTACTTTATTTTTAAGCGCCCGTGGACCACTTCACAAAACAAACTATATTCTGAACTATAAAATAATTCTCAATAAATTTTAAAAGGTTAAAATCATACAAAACTCGCTCTCTTCCCACAGTTATAAATCAATAAGAAATCACTAAGACAAAAAAAATATGGAAACTATCTCAAATATCTTGAAATCAAACACAAATCTAAATATCCCATGAGACAAAGGAGACATCAAAAAAGAAAGTATTTTACAGTAAAAACATAATACATCAAAACTTGTGAGATGCAGGTAAAGTAGTACTACAGGAGAAATTTATAGCACTAAACATCTGTACTAGAAAAGAAAAAAGTCTTAAATCAAAGATGCTGACTTCCATTTTTAAAAACTAGAGAAAGAAAAGCAAATGAAATCTAAAACCAGAAGGAAAAACAATTAATATTAGAGCAGAAATCAATAAAGTTGAAAAGAAAGAAAAAAAAAACAGAGAAAATTGATAAAACCAAAAGCTGGTTCATTGAGAAGATGAAACTCTCACCAGGATGATCAAGAATAAAACAGAGGAGGCACATTACCAGTAACAAAAATGAGAGAAGAGATATTACTGTGCACCCTACAGATATTAAAAGGATAATAATTGAATCATGACTCTTAAAATCACTCTCTGTCAATAGAAGTTTCTTAACTTCCTTTAAGTTGGTGCCTTGGACATTTTTTCTGTTGCATAGCATTTAATGTTTGATTTTTTAATGTGCTTGTTTTATTAGTCCTTTCTTCAGAAAGATATCTGAAATTCTTTTCTTTCTTCTTACCAGCCATGCAAATAGTTGTACAGTTCTATGTTTTGGTTTATTGGTTTATTAATTTTAATGATTTAGGGCTGTTTAAAACTCCTTTTTCCATAAGAATGTTTACATTCCTTTCCACAAACTACAGCTTTTTGAAGGATGTGAGGAAATTAGTTCACTGTACTCAATCTTCAGCTGTTTTCTTCCAGCAACTCTGATAAGGCCCAGAAGAATTCTCTTGGGAATAAGAAAAGAGACAAAAATTGTTGATGTCAGTCATCTGTTCCTCCCTCCCTGACTAACACTCACCCTGAATTCCAACGAAACACTTCATAGATAATGGTAAATCTGTACGATCCTACTGAATACTTGGCGACTTTGTTATTTTATGAAGGCAAGAACCCGAGGGAGAAGCAAGAACATTTCCAGATCATGTTTGATCTCCAACCAATGTACAAAGACCAGAGGTGCTAACGTACCAGTTTTGTATAAGGAAAACTTCTAACTTTCTTTTTCTTTCTTTCTTTCCTTATTTCTTTCTTTTTCTTTCTCTCTCTCTTTCTTTGCATAACAAAAATGCAGTTTCATTTTATAATTCTTTATGCCATGATGCTCTTTAACTATAGAGGGTAAAGTACGCTTTTCCAGAGAAAATGAAATAAAAGCGCTTGGATCTACATTATCTCACAAGAAACAAGTGAGATAACATTATAAATTGATTCATACATGGATCAAGAGCGGGCTCCCATATAGTTGTACAGCGAGATCTCAAGTGTAGTGAATGAGATCAAAATCTTATGTTTTGTGAGTTCCGTCAAGATGGCGGCGTAGGTGGATGCACTGTGCCGCCACTCACAACCAGAGAGTTTAAACAATGAACTCAATAGTGAAAAATAAACAACCAGAACTGACAGAATCAAACTGAAGGGAAGTCTGACACCCAGGAAGTTGTGGAGGATGTACATCCAGGCCGGTAAGTGGGGCAGAACCAAGCAGAGGAGCAGAGTGAGAGGCAGTTTGCCCGGAGGACCTCACCCCGCGAGCACCTAAACAAAACACAACCCCGAGCAACGGGTGAACCTCGCAGGCCGGCGGCGTAACCAGAGAGGCCAGTGGGAACCAGCAGGGCCAAGACTGGCGGAAAAGGCAGTGGGGAACTGGGGAGCAGAGGGTGATAGGGAGCGGCAGTGAACGGCAGAGGCCATTGCTCCCTCCCAGGCCCCGCCCCCAGAGGAAATGTCACAAAAAAATGACCCAGGTTGCCAGGCACTGACAAACACCTAAGACTCCGACAGCTGCGCCAAGATAAAAAAGAATGAAAATGGCCAAAATGAAAGATCAGAACAAATTACAACTAATGGACAAAGAGATAGCCAAATTAACAGATGCCCAGTTTAAAACACTGGTAATCAGGATGCTCACAAAACTGGAAGAAAGGTGGACACAAATAATTGAACAAATGAAGAATATGATAAAGATAATGAAGGAAGATTTACAGGGAACCAATAGGAAAAAAAGGAAGCTGGGACTCAAACCAATGGGGTAGACCAGAAGAAAGAAACAAGAATTTAAAAAAAGTGAGGAGGGACTCAGGAACCTCAGAGACATTTGTAAACGACCCAACATCCGGATCATAGGGCTGCCAGAAGGACAAGAGGAACACCAAGAAATTGAACGTATTTTTGAACAGATAATGAACGAGAACTTCCCAAATCTGGCAAAGGAAATAGGCTTCCTGGAAGTCCAAGAAGCTCAGAGAACCCCAAAGAAGCGGGAC
>PVJI01023157.1:0-24049 GCA_004026765.1 Micronycteris hirsuta
AATTAAGATCCGGTGGCAGACAGGACCAGGTGAAGGAGATCAGCAAGCCAGAATTTTTTAAGATACACCTTTGCCGAAATAATTCCCATCCCACAGACATGATCCACACTTGCTCACACAGGAGTCACACGGAGCTGTGCTCAAAACGTGTATATTCTCAGGACTGCGTTTACACACGTGTGGAAATCACTGCTACAGGTTGTACTAGCGAGCTCTGATAACATTCTCTGGGCTGCATCGTAGAGTGTCCGTTATCACTTAACACTGCCTGTCTTCCCCTTCCTTAGCAGGTTTGAACAGCTTCTCCCTTTTCCCCCTGTCCATCTGCTCCTTTTCAGAAGCCCTGCTCCATGTTTTCACTGCCACTTCTCCTGCTTGGGCAATACCACACTTCCTTCTAGTAACTTTATAATACATATTTGTTGTTAAAAAGCCAATAAAAAGTCTCTCCATATGTCATTAAAATGTCTAAGGCTCTCCACTTAGATGCCATATTTCTGGTACCCGTGTCACCTTATGTGGGGACCTCTCCTTCAAGTCCAAAATCCGGGAAATGAGTGTATTATCAAAACACATTTTGAATAAATTCATGTATCCTTGCATTTATAAAAATGAAAATTTTGTATTTGTAGACTTTCAAAAGTAGTAAGAAGGCAATTCTGTTTTATTGAAATTATTTAGTAGGAGAGGAAGTTGACCGTGCCCTCGAGAAGGAAATCAAGTTTCAATGCCCACCTTTCTGAGAAATGAGCTCCGTGATATTGATATAATTCACTGCCTCTCCTCTTATAGCCCTTAATAAATGTTGGCGTGTGGAAAGCTACTAGGTAGGCTTCGGTTCATCTCATTTTTATCATTCCCATAAGATGACAAAGAAACCAGAAACCAGCCTATTAAGTTAATTCGTTCTCAACTTCAGCACTGCTACAGGAATTAAAAAATAGCTTTTCAGAAAATGTATCTGTAGCAATTTGAACTTTCTTCATAGTTCACTATCTAATTCTCTTCTGCATCTTTCTCTGTGAGAAGGGAAACCCTCAGGACACAGTGATATGCTAGGATGGCTGCTCTTTCACTCTGTAAACACTTTTTTAAGTGCACTGTAATGTCATTTTGATGGCTTAATTTCTGGAAGGATTTGGCTAATTACATTTTTAGGAATGTGCTCAGACCAGTTCTAGCTGCCTGGTGTTTCTTTTAATAGCAGCTGTTGCTTACCTTTTCCCTCATTTATTCTCTCTCTCCTGCTTTCAAAGTTAACATGCTAATTTGGAGACCTGACCTTGGTTTAAATTAGTTTGTCTGTAACGCTCCTGTGAATTAAGTGCAATATTTTAATAGTTAATGACTACATTGTACTAACTTGTCAGAGAAAAGCAGTCTGGGAAACGAAGGGAAAATTGTCCCCTTTACCCGTGACAGAAGAAACCTCTGCAAAAGAAAAACAGTGGAGTGCGATTGTGTTCGCGTCCCCTTTCCCCATCCTTGTAGGTAAATGCTGAACTGGTTCCCTAAGTAACAAGGACTCCTTTTAAGTACCCACTGAAATGAAATCGTGAATTTATGCCAAATAGCCAGTGGCAATTCAGAGATATAAGAAGACTTTCTGGAGCAGACATCTTTTTTGTTATTTCTTAATCGACAGTGATTGTTAAGGTTGGTTCTGCAGAGTCTGCTGGGGAGGAGCGGTTGTTACAGGTCGGTGGTGTCGCCTAGTGGTAGAAAAAGGAAAAGAGTTAAGATGTGAGACTAGGATTTGGTAATTGTCTTTTTTTAATTCCTTCAAAAGAATACTTTAATGCTCATTGTACTTATAGCATGGGGCTAGAGTCGGTACCCTAAATAATTCAAAGAATAAATAGGATAGTAGCCAACATTCATTGAGTGTTTACTATATACCATACATTTTATTTTTATTTTCTTAGCGACCCTCCATGACTACCCTTTGAAATGGCTCTATTATTATTTCTATCTTATAAACAAACTGTAAAAGACTCTTCCAGAAAAGGTAGGTCCTGGCATTAAGTATTTGTGGCTATGTTTTACCTGCTAACACTTAGACTAGTGCTTTCTTTTTCTGCGACACCACTGTGAAACCTAGTTTTCATTTCTTCACATGTGCCCATGCCAAGCACGCCTGTGGGAGGCTCTCCGTTATTCTGGCCTTTAGGGTGCTTTCTTTTCATCACAAACCAAATAGTCACCTTGTACCTGCCTGCCCAAACAATGAGGCTCCCGACCTACTCCAATCATTAACGTCACCAGCTTAGCTTAGAGCCCATCAGATTGGCCGACGTGTTCTTGGTACATAGGGTTGAAGAGAACTTGAACGCATGCACTCATGGATCAGTGTTTAATCTACCCACTCATATAGTCACTGGTCATCAAACATTTACGGAGTAGCTACCATGTGCCAAAATTTGGACTCGATGCTGCAGTACCATGGATTCATCCCTCTGTAGGCTTTAGAATGATGGTAATGCTAATTCGCTTTAATAGGCCACTACAGAACACCAGAGTTTGTTGACTCAATAGCTGTGTGGTGGGGCCCGAGAATTTATGTCTGTTAAGTTCCCTGAGATAATGTTGCTGCTCTTGCAGAGACCACTCTTGGAGTGCCACTGGTTTAGAGACATTTAGTTCCGGTCCGGAATTTAGGTCATATTTACACAGATACTGAGGCGGGAACTGGCATTCATTAAGTACCCACTATGTTCCCAGCACTATAGTAGGTCCTTTATGTTAGTTATCTTTTAAAGTCCTGACACTTTCTTTATGACACAGTCAGTTATTATATCTATCTTATAGGCGATTGAAGTGAGACTCAGAGAGGGTTAATAAACTACCTCAGACCACAGGGTAGGCATTCTGTGGTCAAAAGCCAGGGGTATCTGATTTCCAAGTCCTTATTTTATTCCCCATTGTTCTGCAAGGTCTGTCTGAAAAAAGTCCAACCATTGCTAATATAACGAGAACAGTTTGCATGACATTGATGTAACCTGGCAGCCAAGGAGAGTGGACTGGAATGCGCATGTGTGAACAAGGATGACTTTGCTGTACTAGTCAGTGGGGGCAGTAGACACAGTTGAGTGAGCATGTGTTCTGTGTGGCTGTCACATTAAAATGACTCAGCAAGTAGAGTGGCAAATCTGCATCAAATTTTGCGTTAAGCTTGAACATTTCTCTGAAGAAACTATTGAGATGATTCAGAAGGCTGCAGCTATGGGCAACTGGTGATTGGCAGCTTCATCACAACAACATGCCTGCTCAGGCTTCCTGTCTCTTGTAGAATTTTTTGGCAAAAGATCAAATCACCCAGGTGGCTCAGCCCCACTACAGCCCAGATTTGGCTCCCTGTGACTTCTGGCTTTTCCCAAAACTAAAATCACCTTTGAAAGGGAAGAGATTTTAGACCATCAGTGAGATTCAGGAAAATGCAATGGGGCAGCTGATGGCAATTGGGAGAACTGTGTGAGGTTCCACAGTGCCTACTTTGAGGGGAACTGAGGTGTCATTGTCCTATTGTTGCAGAGCAAGGGCTGGGGCACCCAACGATATCCCAAGCTTGCACCAAGTTCATTATGCTCGCCGCCAATGGAAAGACGTCTCTCAATGCCAGAGACTTGTGAAAAGGAAAAGAATTATTTATTTACAAGTTATACAGGCTTAGAGTAATGACTTAAGGTCTCCTTTAAAATACTAAAGTTCTCTAGAATACCCACAAACACACAGTCCTTCCTTCCCCCCTTTGCCCAGTCCAGGGTACCGTAGGAGAAGTAGAAGTCCGTGATTTAGGCAGATCCACAGTTCTGACACCATCCGCTGTGTCGCCACCGCGATCTCCCAGTAATCCAAAACCATGTGAATCCAAAACCATGTTAATCCAAAACCATGTGGCACCTTCTCATGGCCCACCAGCAAGAGTTCTTTCACCCCTTTTCTTCCAGGCAAAGTCTCTCCTGCTTCCTAGGCCGCGTGGCAAAGGAAGGCACCCAAAGCCACATGGTCCTGTCTCTGTCTCTCAGGCTGAGGGCTCCCCACTCCTCCAAAGCCTTGTGGTCCAAGAGAGAGATATGGCTGCTGTACCTGGGTTTAAATCCCCCGCGCCAATCTTCCTCTGCAGCCCCATTTCCGACTCCTCCTTTAATTGGCTACACCTGCCAGCACTTCATATTCCTCTAGCTTTTCTGGGCTGCTATGTTGTGGGCAGGTGTGGCCCCATGGCATGGAGCCAACCATCTCCAAGTTTTCACGCAGGCGCTGTGTCTAAGGGGAGTTGCTTCTCGGTTACATCCTGGGTGGAAGTCTCTTCCAACCCCCTGGCTCAAAGCATGACCATAGCTATTTAACATATCCATACAACCAGTTAAAGGTTATAGATATGTTAAATGACCATGCCAGAGGCTAGCTGCAAAGCTGCTGCCATACCAAACAGCGCTGAATGGCCCTGTTCCATGTCCCATCCCCCCCCCCACTCCAGTTCAGACTTGTGGGGGTGAGGACATTCTATATACATATTTCTAATATTTCCTGGATACCTTGAGTTCTGGACCCCATTGCAAATCCTTGTTTGGGTCCATTTCTTGGCTGCACCCTGTAACACTATGTACAGTGCTTCTTGTATCTTCAATTAATGTCTCTATTTTTCATAGTATGTGGCTGGATACTTTCTGGACAGACTTTTATGTTGGGTCACAGAAGACTAAGCTAATTGTTACCATCAATGACTACCTAGCCTGTGTTTTTCTGGTACTGCCTTACTGAATAAGCTAGCTGTGGACATAGTTTGGGAGTTCTGGTGTGAGACAGGAGAAAGCGTGTGTTTCAGTTAGCAATTGCTGTAAAACATACCACACCAAAACTTAGTGGCTTCAAATGAAAAATTTAGCGTTTGTGAATATTTTGCTGGTCTTGCCTGAGTCACTTACCTGCAGTCAGCTGATGGCTCTGCTGGGCCTGGTTGATCTGGAGTGACCCACTCACATGGGTGGGGCCTCAGCTAGGAAGGTTGGAATGGATGGCAGGGTGGCTGGCCCTCTTTCTCCATGTGGTCTTTCATCCCAGGCTTCTTCACCTGAGGCAGAAGCCTTCTAACTTGGAGGAAGCAAGAACTTGGAGGGCTCTCAAGCCTCACAAGATCACACTACATTCTGTTAGGCAAACAAGTCATAGGGCCACCCAGACGAAGAATGAGGAAAGAGACTGCCAAGGAAGTGGGAATACTTTGAGGCTATTTTTTAAAAGATTTTATTTATTTATTTTTAGACAGAAGGGAAGGGAAGGAGAAAGAGAAGGAGAGAAACATCATTGTGTGGTTGCCTCTCATGCACCCCCGCTGAGGACCTGGCGTGCAACCCAGGCATGTGCTGGGAATCAAACCAGTGACGCTTTGGGTCTCAGGCTGGCACTCAATCCACTGAGCCACACTAGCCAGGGCAATTTGTGGCTATTTAAAATCCACCAGCACCTCCAAACAAGACTGTTTCTTTGTTATGTAGTTTCTTATATATTTGTAACATTTTTATGGTTTTAGTTGTCTTGGATTTTATTCAGATAAAGACCATTCTATTAAATGTTCTTCAACCCATTAGAAGAGTCACATTTCCAATAAGCACTGGGAGCAGACAGTGAATTCAAGTTGTTCTTTTTGACTGACCCAACTGATAAATCTTGCTTCCTGACATGAGACCAGGCCTCCAGGGCTTTAGTATTTTCCTTGCAGGCTTATAGGTCCCTAGAAATACAGAAGATTTTATGAACTATTTTTTAAATGCTTATAAAGATTCACTTTGAACTTGAAAGACTTCACACTAATAGGACATTATAGAGAGTAAAAGGATACCTGGGTGGGTGGGTTGGAAACGTTCATTCTGTAGCTCTGAAAAGGGTAGGCAGCCACTGCTTTGGTGTGAGCACAGGAAAATGTGCCATGGTTTGCAGAACCTACAGAAACATCATCGGGTCCTGAGTCTGGAAAAGATGCTAAGAGTTTAGTTGAACTTCTTGAAGAGTCTGAATGTACTTCATAGGGAGATATTTATCTCACAAGATGAAACTTATGGCTAATAACTAGTCTTCCTACAGAATCAGAGCACAATCCCAACAGCATCTGAAGGAGAAATTTAATAAATACTGCTGCTTAAATGGTCACAAGAGGCCCCTTTGTAGTGGCTGGGTGACAACAGCTGGAGCAAATTAAATAAATAAATACCTCTTTCAATGAGACACTCAAGGTGACTACTGCACCTTCTCTTTCAAGGTAACTCTTAATTTAGTGACTAAATGGCAAAATTCTATCTTAAATCAATATGATCGTTTCTTGTTTTGGGAGATGGTGGAGGTAACCTCATTAGTTTGTTCTTTCTCACAGGGCTGCCATATGATTTAAACCATCTGCTTTCATTAAACATTTCTCTTCCTCTGGGACTTACTTAAGCAACTTAGTGGCAAAAAGCAATGTTGTTCTTATACTTCTGTTCAGAAATGACAGTGAGCTGAATATATGGTTTTACACAGTAGACATGCACTTGTAAAATGTTTGGATATAATGTTAAAGTACAATTGTGTAAGATTTAAACAAAAATATTAATTAAAAAGAGAAATGTCCATTCACAACTCTTAAGGAAGAGGAAACTGGGAAAGTTAATATTTGTGTATGTTATAATATAATTTGAAAAATATTGTAATATGTGCACATCTCAAGGTAGTATATATTTACTTTTAAATTTTTTATAGTTCCTCTTCTTAAATTTAATTTTATTTTTTATTCAATTTATTGGAGTGACATTAATAACAGTGATATAGGTTGCAGGTGTATCATTCTATCATCATGTGTATATTGTACTGTATGTGCACCACCTCAAGTCAAGTCTCCTTCCACCATCACTTATCCCCCTCTTACTCTCTCCTGCCTCTTTCCACCCCTTTTTGTCTCTGGCAATCACCATCCTGTTGTCTGTCTAAGAGACAAAGCAATATATTTTTTATAAGATAGTATCAGCACCTCCAGGAAAAGATGGGCCATTCGATGAGAATAATTTGAGGAAGATCTAATAACGTGAGCCATTTTATTAGGTGAAGTCAGAGTGAAGAGTACTACTGCAAGGAAGAGAGTCGTATCCCTCGAGTTACCACCCTAAGCCTGAAAGGAAAGGAAAGGAGAAGTTTCTAGAACTTGAAAGGGGAAAGTTGAAGATAGAAAGCCACCCAGAGAGGAGCCTTTGGCCAAGGAGTGGCCACGTTCAAGGTGACCCCTGCAAAAAAAAAGTGGGGAAGTAAGTCATCTGCCCTCACTCTCCTTCTTTCTTCCCAGCACCTGGTAGGGCTTTCCGTTGGCTGAAGCCAAAGGTAACCAGGGGCTAGAAGAGGTTGTCGATGCTGTTGAGAAAGCCGTTGTGCTGTGGCAGAGAGCAGAGAGGAGGCGGGCGGAGAGTGGCTCTGCAGGGACAGGAGGAAGACAGCCTGCAGAGGGATGTGAAACGAGAAGGTTCTGCTGAAGCACCCTCCCAAAGCGATGTGTGAGAGCACAGTACAACATTTTCAAAAGAAGTAGATGAAATTTGGTTATACTGCTTTTAAGGATCTCACCATTTAGAGGTAATAAAAGGATTAAAATTGGCAATAGAAAAGAGGAGACATTTTGAGACATGTGCGTCCATGTGATTAAGAGCAAGGGGGCATCCATCCCTCATATTGAGCTGGACAGTGGGTCTGAAAGTCCAACTCAGAGGGACTTCTGTGCCCCTTTTGGTTTGGAGACACAGTGTACTTCTGTTTCACTCCTGCCTAGAAACTCTGAAGAAATATGATGACTGGCTGTGTGGACAGTGGGAACACAGAGCACGTGGCTGTGTGGAGTAGCCTTCACCCCAAGAAAATTGTCAAGAGTAGTGGACACAGGAAGGAATGTTTATGCTAAACCAGATCTGGCCATGTGTAAGGCAGAGCCAGTGTGTATTTTCCATAAACCTGCCAAGAGGGCTCACTTGCAATGAAAACAAAGCAGGTCTCAGCTGAGAGAAGCTGGAGGCAGAGCCAGCTTCCTTGGGGCTGGGGAAGTGAGGAAGTGGAATGGATTTCAATTGTCCAGGAACACAGGGAAGATAGGAGTTGGGGGGTCCAACAGATGCACACAGAACCCATGAAAGTAGCCCACCTTTGGAGAGCAGAGGGCTCTAATAGAATTCAGGCACTTCAGAAAGTAACAGTAAAAGAATAATTTACCCTGACCTCATCTTAGTTCCCTATGCTCCGACCCCACAGGGGTCAGGAACCAGAGTCAGCAAGATGAATGAGGAGCAGAAGGGCAGCTGGGCAAAGAGTGAAGAGATCACACTCCCCACTTCCACTGCCAATGGACCTTGCTAGGGGAGGGTAGAAGTTTAATTCTATAACAGAGTACAATTTTGATTCCTCATTGAGACTATGACTAGTGAATGGAAATGCCTGAGAAGCTTTGTTACCCTAGGGTATCCAAAAAAATCATGGAGTTTGCCTGGTTTTTTACATAGAATCAAAGCAAGAATTAGCCCCATGGCATGATCCAACAATTACATTTTTTGAGTCCTGCCTGTTCTGTGTATACCTACAGAGAAATGAGTTACTATCTCTTTTTAAAGAAAGACAGTGATCTAGTCCCTTTCCCCATTCCATAGGTTCCTCCCTGCCATGTGTTTGTTTCTTTGGGAATTCTTTCTTCTTAAAAGCCTTCTTGACATTAACCACAGGAGAACCTGTTGGAGGTTAGATGGAGAAAGCACAGAGGGAGGGAGCAAACGCCGTGTCTTTGCCTATGTTTCCACCTCCTAAGGACCTCCCTGTGCCTACAGCATTCTGGTTTTGCGAACCTGAAATGAAGTGGGCTGAAACGGAGCCATACTGGACAGGAAAGTGTCTGTGTCAGCATGAATATTAAAAGCTAATTGGCCCTGGACCAAGTTTTGTAGCATGTTTTAAGCACCTTATATAAAGGGACAAAAAAAAAGCTTTCTTCTTTGAAAAGGGAAGAATACACTATTAGAAGTTTTCAATTATATATATACACATATATATCAACAAATTTAAAGTATATGAAGCTTTCTTTATTGTATTTAATTAAGTTATTTACAAATTTGAACTTTTGATATTCATCCATTGTTTGACATCAGTTTTTGATATTCACAAACTTGCTTCCATTTTATATTTATGTATGTGTCAGGCACTAAGATGGTACATGAATTTGTTTTTGTTGCTAGAGAAGCAAGTAAACATGTTAGCATTTAATCTCCCAGTAATGGAATCAGAAACAAAAAAATCTCAGCAACTTACAATGCTGTTCAGAGATATTTTTCCGCTGCCTGTTGTGAGAAGTTAGGGTATGTAAAATAAATGATGTATGGAGCTGTAGGAATGCAACTTTTCCAAACTACCTTATGTCTAAGGAACATTAAACATAGGGCTCTCGTTTAGCAAATAAATAACCATTCATTTCAATGGCTGCATAGTCTGGACTTTTGTGCATATTTTTGCAAAGATAAGGAGAGGCCATTAGGGATTTAATATAAAATAAATCGCCAAGGGGTCTTCTTGTAGTCCTAGTCTTTCTGCCACATGGTGTGTTACTAATGTGCATAAATGGGCTTAAATGAATTTGTTATCTGGATTACATTTGCAGTATGTATATATTTATATATTATTTTTTAATTGTGTTTAAAAATAAAACATTAAATACATCGTTTTGGAGACTTGAAAACGTAAAATACGTAAATCAATCAGCTTCAATTAGTATTAGAAATGTCAGTATATTAGATTTGCCTGTGGGTGTATTTACCCCACGGAGTTGAATATATTTTAGTTTTGTCATCTGTGAGGTAGCCATATGGTTAATTTGTCACCTTAGAAGAACAGAGTTACAGTCCAAGCTCGATTAATGACATAACACTTATGCGCCATTGAAAGTCCACATCTTGGTCGCTTTATTGATGCCCTAGGTCAGATTCGGAACGTCTGAATCTCTGTGCAGCACTGACGGCTCCGGCCAGCCGAGGAGCTTTGCTGCTTGACTCTCTTCTCAAGTCACTCTTACCCTGTGTGCAGTACAGAAGGAAAGTAACAGGAAGTGTGCTGTGCCACACTGAGTGGCTTGATAATACTTGTTATTGCATCCAAAGGTAGTTGCCGTAAGAGTTTACCTTTAGACTTTCTTTTTTGTTCATTTTTTTACCATAACTGAAAATAGTGGTTTTTAAAATGATAGGTGGAAATTAATAAATTAGGATCTGGTAAAATTTTAAAGATAGATATGATCTTCTTTAGATTAGATCTGAAAGATTCCAAATGGTTTTGATGGTGTTTTAAAATAATCATCTCACAAGAATAGCTTTGATGTTTGCCTCATAGAAATAGTTCTTATTAAAGATGTTTTAAGAAATTAGTCACTCAATGATGTCAGTTCAGTTACTTTCTATTACTTTTCATTAATAACTAGCTAAGTGATGTTGAATTGTTATATACATGCTAAATTTTTAATACCTATTTTATATTTCAAACATAGACTGCAGCATAAATATATTCTAATATTCTTCTCTTCTAATCAACTTATATTTGAGGCTACCATTTTCAAAGAGAGTAAAAATCTTCTAAATTACATGCAGCCAATATTTCCCTTTTAAGCAGTGTTAATGCAATAGTATCATATGTAGAAATATCATTCAGTTAAAATATTTATTAACTATTAGACCTTGGTTAATAGCTTTTACTCCTATTTGCTTCTAAACACAAATGAAATCACTGTTTTACAATCTAATGCAGGGAAAAAAGCTGTTGGTGAGCATGTGTGTGTAACCTTTGCATTTGACTGGTAAGGAAAATACTGCTTATTTTGACTTCTCTGAATTTGACCAATTTATCATTTGCGGGTTGTTATTCTTGCTTCTATCACTGCTTTACTGAAGATGTTTATGGGGCATGGGCTGTAACAGCAGGAGGTATTTTTTGAAAAATGTTAAGTGTAGAATATATCTTGTAACTTGTTTATATGTTATTTGGTGTTTGTTTCCACCCTTTGATAATGTATGCACGTAATCCAACAATTATGAGTAATCTTAAATAGATGAAAGTCATTGTGGATTTTTTATCAGTCCAAGTGAACACACGGAGGGGCTGAAGCTCACCGCAGAGGTGAGCTCCGCGTCCCGCGTCCTCCGTTCCCAGAGTGCTGGCTGAGGCAAAACTTGTTTAACTGCGTGAATGTTAGCAATGCATTGCCAAAACACACAGCAGCACTTTGGGGGAGCAATTAAAGTAAAGAACAGGAATTGGAAGACTAATTTGGATGTTTTAAATTCAAAATAGATGCCCATAAATGACAGTAAAAAATTACCTCATTTGCATTTTGCTTTATTATTTCCAAATAAATGGTCTATCACATCTCTGATAGAAAGAAGAAGAAAGAAAGGAAGGAAGGAAGCTGGGATTCTAATCCCCAAATCTTTGATCTCTCCACTACTGCTACGACACATTCCAACTAAGCATTTGCCACATAGGGGACATTTCAAGAATATAGGCACTCCGGAAGTGGTTCTTGCCTCTTTTTAACACAATATTTTGTCATGTTTAAATATTAATAAATAATAATCTATACTAAGCAAGTTAGTATTGATTTTGACATAGTTGCTACTAACCAAAACAGAGATTTTAGTATCTATAAAGACAGTCACAGTGATCACACAGTTCTGTTTGGCCCTCTGGTTGGGACAGGACTTTACTGCCCTGACCACTTGGCTCAATGTACTCATGAGTCAAAGTTCTTTAACTTTCTGATACACACATACTTTTTCTCAGGGTCCTGTCCACATCTTGCTCAAAGTCTCCCAGCATCTAAGCTTTCTTCCTCCCCTTTCTGATTATTTTCCTCTGCCTCAGTTAGAGTCTTCCGAGTCTAGTCTGGAGGCAGGGTGGTCTGGTTCTCTGTCTGGTCCTCAAATCTGTCATTTTTCCCTCGAGTCCTTTCTCCATTACTCATTTGCAGCACCTCAGCCGTCAGCGGTGCATGTCCCATGAACTAACTTCTATGAGCCCAAAACCATGCTTGCTGGATATGATTACACTCCAAATTACACTCCAGAAAGTTAAATTAAGTACTGGGGATGAAAACATACTGTTTATTATACTAAAATGCTACATATTATATACATACTGCTAAATACTATATACATACTGTATCTCCTACTTCTCATGTGGGTACTGGAGGATAAAGACTCTCTGGGGCAGGACTTGCCTTCATTTCGCTCTGGCTACAATGCCATAGACTAAGGTGTACTCAGGGCCACCCAGGAGAGCTGAGTTTCCTCTGCTCAGGCTCACTGGCCACTCCGCAGTAATGAATTTTAGAAGCCACAAAATGAAGGGAAGAAACACTGACTGCCAAGGTCAATTTAACTCAAAGATCAGTTATAAATTTCTATTAATTGAAGGTAAGAGTGAAGAAAGGGGCAAGAGTAAAAAGAAAAGAGGTTTAAAGGAGGGCCTGCCCCTGGCCAGCACTGGGCTTCAGCCTTCACACGTGTTCTGTCGACTCCTCTCGAAGGACGATCCTGGTAGATCTTTTTTTCAATCCCATTTTACACATAAAAAATAGAGATTTACAAAGGTCGAGCGATGTCTCACACTGAAGTGAGTGACTGAGCCAGGAGCCAAACAAAGCTTCTGGAAAGCAGAAAACCGATGCGGAAAGGAAACACGTCCAACTGAGTGATTCTGTGGTCCTGCTTGTGAAGCCACCCAACTTTCTCCATCAGCAAGTGCAGTCTCCCTGTGAGGCAAAAGGGCAGCACTTTTTGATTTTCTTCCCAAATTCATGTAGAGTGACAACTAAAGCAAAAACAAACAAACAAAAGGCATTTTGTGTCAGAAATAAGAACGAAGAATTTCTAGATCTAAGACTTGAATTTGTGGTTCTCTAAATGTATGTTCTAACAGATTTTGACAGTCTCCTTCATAGCCATGCCTTCCATTATACTTCACAATAACAAATAATAGAGAAGGAAAAATCATTTTTAAACTTGAACTCCAAATAATAATAAAATGTATTGTTCTTGACTTCCAAAAGTTTGCTCATTAACTATCTTTCATTGTACTTGGAAACCTCATTGGATTTCTACCCATGCTGTTTCTTGAATGCTTGCTGGATATGATTATACTCCAAATAAACTGAACAGAATTAATTCAAGAGGAAAATCCTTTCTCTTTGTGTAACTCAATCTGAAATTTGCCATCTGGGAAGCTCAGCATCATTCTCACAGCAGGCCTAATTTATGGCAAACACACACCCACACTCAGTGAACGTGGAAGAACACAGCCTTTCTCCCACTTATTTTGATAAGATGTACTGTCTACTTTTTTCTTTGCTCTTCCTGCACTGATTCTAATTTAATTAAACGCAGATTTCCTGGCAATAGGGGTTGGAAGTAGGTTGCCTGGTGGGTACAAGAAGAATATCAGTGACACCAAATCATTATCTAGAGACATGAACAGAGTCAAGGAGTTTTATCATGTCCTGCTTCTTGGATCTGAGAATCCAGATGTCAGAAGTAAGTGGTAAAATGTTCTGAAGTTTTAGCGGCATGAATAATCCCCACAACAACTAGGGGCTCACTGCAACCAGACACTCTGCAGTGTTCTCTAGTTGACTTATCATTATGTTATCTCAATTATTTCAATAAACCAGGCCAAGAACTAGGCATGATAATTGCTGAGACACAAAGACATGGTCTCCTTCAAGTTGCTTCCAGAAGACAGACAAGATTTTAGAAAATCACCATAAAGTTGAGGACTTACCTGGACTATGAACGATGTCATCCTGGAGGGTTCAGGGCAGGTTTGTGGAGAAAAAGAAGCTTCAGACTGTTGGAAGAAGGACTCCTTATTGGTTCCTCCCTCCATCCTGCCTTTTACTGGCCCATCTGGAAGTGCCATGTTGTGGTTTCCCAAGGAAATTCTTCTTAACTAACAAGCATCCCCATGCTTTGCTGCCCTTGCTTTTGGCCCCCTGTATATGGGTGTCATGTAGATGCTATTCCTTGTAAAGATGGGGTTGCACATTCATCTGTGGGGCTCTTTATCTCATCCTCAGAGCCAGGTCACAGGGCTCCTCCCAGCAGGACCCCTGCCCAGCCCTTCCTTTCCTGGTACAGCAGTAAGCAGCACAGAGATGCATATTGAAAATCTGTGGACAATCCTCCTTAGTTGTTAATTATTTGGGGCTTCCAGGAAATGAGAGGACAGGGAAAGGCAGAATTTTACTCAAAACCCCCCTTGCTGATGTTGATGGGGAGTGGAGGGGTGGGGGCGATGATCTCACAGCCCTGAGCATGTGGGAAAACCTCATGGGGATGCTTGGTGATCCTACTGAAGATGTCTCTATGTTGCTCCCGAGTAGACTGCAAGTGGAGGGCCGTCAGGAGATGCTGCATATCCCAGTAATCTTTTCTGTGTTGAATGTTGCTGCTGATTCACCAAGTTCCATTTGCAAAAGGAAGCCTCTACATTGGAATCCTCTAGAGCAACAACTTATATTTGGAAAAAGAGCATGATTCCATGAAACTGTGGGAAGACTACTGGGTGAGAGGTTTGAAGTCTGGGCATTGAGTCCTGGCTCCACCACTGCTTAGTGCCGTGACCTCCAGCAAATCAAAACTTCTTTGAACCACATTTCTGGGAATGATAGTGATTACTCTGGCTACATCAAAGAGGTGTGAGGTCTGATGGGGCAATGGGTATAAAGACCCTTACCAAAGGTAGAACAGCACTACCAGTCAGTTCCATCAGCTATAAGAGAATACTATAGACTGGATGGCTTATAGACAACAGAAATTTATTTCTCACAGTTCTACTGTCTAGGAAGTCTAAGATCAAGATGTTGGAACATTCAGTGTCAGATGAAGGCCTGCTTTAGAGTTCATAGACAACTGTCTCCGTTTCCTGTCCTTACTTGGTGAAAGGGGGCAAGGGAACTCTCTGGGACCTCTTCATAAGGGCACTAATCCCATTTATGGGGGCTCCACCTCCATGAACCAATCCCCTCCCAAACGCCCCACCCCCAAATGCCATCATGGTCAGGATTAGATTTCAACATAAGAATTGGGGGATGGGGCACAGGTCTATAGAAACCACCAAAGTGAAAAGATTATTTGGAAGATGAAATTTCTTGATTTTTATGTTGGCTCAAAATAATAATATACTTGGAGAGGGCTTGTCTTGAAGCTGTGCATTCAAAACACTTTTTTCACAGAAATGTAGGAAGATTGATTGTCTGTCTGAAAACATGAGGGTAGAAGCTGAAGGAAATCATGAGAAAGCCTCAAACTCCCATTAAGCCTATCCCAGGAGAGAACAACTCTCCCAGGAGAGAACAACTCTCAGGAGTTTGTAGCTGCTCTTCCCAACAAGGTACGATCAGGACAACTCTCTTAGTCCATCTTCAAGCTTCCATACACATCTTTTCCTGAGCTGCCAAACAACAAAACAGAGATTCAGATTTGGGGCCTGATTCATTGAACAAGATAAAGCAGACCTGTCTGTGTGCCAACTATTACCAAGCAATTACTAGTTCCCCTGTACTTGCAACTCTGAGGTTTTCTTTCCTCATTAGAAAATTTGTGATCTCTGCAATTTCCGATCACCAGATGTAGCCTCACTCAGGTCGTCATCATCTTCAGATTGGAATAGTCATAATAACACACTGCAAGTGCTTACATTGAGGTGAGTGCCGCTCTCAGTGCTTTCTGTTCATTTGTGTGATACCCACAGTCTCTCAATACTCATCAACATCCCCATTTTACAAATGAGAAAGATTGAGTTTCCCCCGAAGGGCGCATGTCTAGTAAGTAGAGAAGTTTTGCAACCCAGGAATTGTGGCTCCAAAAATTAAGCATTTAATCACTCAGGAATTTTTATAAAGGAGAAATGAGTGGTGTATGAGTTTAAGGTTCGGTATAATAATTATCAACAGGACTAATAAGATGTTTTAAACATTTATTAAATAATGCATTTACCTGTGTTAACACCATCCATCATAAGAGATGTATCTCTTTTGACTAGAATAGGTAGATCTAATTAGTGAGTTAACATCAGTTATAGCATGTTGTTTTGACTCTTGAGGTTTCAATAAAACCAAGGAAATGATTGCTTAGGAAATGCCATGTCTTTAGGAGACAAACATCTTTCAAATGTTTGTGAAGTTCTGTGAGGTCTGAGGTTCTCGTGGTCTACTGCACAAATATAAAAGCAGGTGAAGGCACGAAGTACTTCAGTTGTTGGTGATGGCTCCAGAAGCCAGGGGCTCTTGAGAAGAATCGTGATGGCTGAAGAAAAGCCAGGTGGAAGAAAGGGAAGAGGCGTCCTAGACAGAGAATATTTTGAGGCCACGTGTGAAAAAGAAAGCAGGATGACTGGCGAGAGTCTGGGTGTTGCTATGGAATAGGAAGAGTGGACAGTTGCGGTCAGGGGTGAACAGGTAAGGAGAGACTGGGAGGTGAAAGATCTCAGGAACCGTGTTATCAGATTTGGCTTTCTCCTATGGGCACTGGGAGATGGGAGTCTAGCAACGTGGAAAGCATTTTGGAGGCCATTGCCATAAACAGGCCAGGATGGAACTGCCGGAAGTTTGAACCAAGCAGTGTATTTGGCTATGGAGGAAAAGGGGTGAGAGTGTGACATGGGTCAGATTTTCTACCTCAAGACAGAAATGAACAGAAATTTGTAAGACAGAAAAGTGAAATATGTACAATGAACATAAGAAACATGGCAAATGATCAAATTTTTTAAAATCAGCAATAAGGATAAATCTATACTAAACTGAATAAATCGATAACTTAGAATAAAATTATAATAAATAAGTAATATAACAATATAATCTAATGATAAAGAGAAAAAAACACTTTGGGGATAAGAGACTAAGAAAAGCTGTAACAAAGAATTAAAGTGATATAGTATGCCAAACACTGCAAGGAAATGTAACTAAAGGTAGTCTTTTGGAAAAAAAGAATTTTCAATAAATTTAAAAAATCAGTAAAGCAGATAAAGAAAAAAAGGATTTCCTCATTAGAAGTCTGAGATGTAGCAAGCTCTGTGATCTGTGGCAGGGAGGGAAGGTGCAGAGGGCCCTGGGTGGGGAAGCAGCATTTCATGTCTTACTCTAATGATTGCTAGGGCCCAGGCGTGGTCCTCTCCATCCAAATGGTGTAATCTGTCATCCTTCTGGCTTCTGTGACTTTCTCCCCACAAACTTTGCGTGCTTGTACCACAAGGAGCCATTGGGATTCTACTCAATAATTTGCATGATTCCATTGAGGATCCTGGGGTTCCGTGCAATCAGTAGTAATGGGAGAGGAGCAAGTTTAGGATTCAAAAGAGAAGATAATGAGTTTGATTTGGAATGCTTTGAGTTTTAAACACCTAAAGTTTATCTAAGGCAACCTAGCCAATAGGCAGCATCTGGTAGAGATAATAAATAAGGGCCTGACCATTCAGTTAGTGGCAGGGATGATGATCAAGACTTGAGAGTCACTGTTGTGTTTGTGGAGACACTGCAACAGAGTGGAGACAGGATTGGTAAGTAATGTGTTGGGAGTAAAGATAAAGACATGGAAGCGAAGGCTAGAAGCTAATTTATGTCAAGAAAAGGAGCAAGAGATGGCCAGAAACTATTACTAGAATTAGGAGAATTAAACTCATGACACCAGGCTCATTAGTTTAACTCTGATGGGCAAAGATCCCTGCATTGGGTCCTGCTGTTGACTGTGGTTCATAGAGACAGAGACAGTGATTCCTCAAAGTTCTTTGTACACTTGTTTCTTCTGACCAGTGTGAGCTTAAATCTAATATTTCTTTGAAACTTTTCTGTTGGTATCATTTAGAGTTCTTTTTTTCTTTCCTATGAGCATCCGTTCAAAGATAACCTCATTCATTGGACCATCAACAAACAAAGAGGGGTGGAAGTTTAGAGATATCTGTGGAAGCACCTGAGCTTCCTGAATTCTCTCCAAATCTGCTCAATGATTCCTAAAAGATGAGAGAATTCAAATTCTGGCTTCCACTGAGAATTGAATATTCCCCCAAATTGCCTGATGCACAGCCCCAGCTGAGACCTAATGCAAGTGTTTTGTAAGAGAACTTGCAAATGCGAGGTGCTTCTAACAATATGTGTCAAGCAGTGTGTAGCTGATGGTAGGAGTTAGATTTATGCATATTGTGATTGTCCATTTCCAGCTGCTTTTGTGAAGTCAAACTTTTTTATGTTAACAGATCACATTATTATCACATTTAGTGGAGAATAATGAGATATGATGGTGATACATCATTGGCAGCTCATAGTGCCATTTGAAAACATGCTTGTTTTTTAAGTCTGCAATAATGGGTCAGAGAGAGGGAGGTGCGCTCTGACACGCACACAGCCACAAACACAGCCCTGAGCAGCAGGCCCCGAGCAGCTCTGTGCAGATGCTTTATTGCCAGGAGTGAACCTCCGCAGGGGGTCAGAAGACAGCTCTATTTCTCCCACTTAACAAATGGTATAAAGATGTCTCAAAGTTGAGAGAGGTGACCAGTGCAATTTGCTAAAATTCTGAAGAGCACTGTTTATAGAGTGAAATGGATAAAAGTTACCTTTGGAGATTAGTGCTGCATTGGTTTTGTGAAAAGCTTATTTGTTGTTGTGAAAACATCATTTGATGTTGTATTCAGCTCACCCAGAGGCTATGGGAATCACAGGAGAACATTCTGGATTGCCAAAGTATTCTCTACAACCAGTAGTGTATTCTCTCTTTATGTCCCCCCTTTGTCTTTCTTTCTTCATATCTGTTTAACTCTTGGAGGATATGGCTGGAGAAAGAAATGAAGTGTGTTATATAAGATAATATAAGCTTCTAAATCTTTGCCCACACCCCAAGCTTAGGTGCCCCGAAAACATCCCCTCTGTGGCTCTTGCATCCCATAGATTTACCTAAACTCTTTGTAATCAAGTTATACTTTCAATGTGTGCTATTTCATATGACAATTAATTCCATAAATGTCCCTACTTTGCATGAGGTAAGATATTCTACTTATTAAAAACTTGACATCAAGAATCTTGACATTTAAGATTCAGGAGACGAGGAAGAGCCTCTTAGGTAGAGGGAATGACATATGACTGCTGTGTCTGGAATTACACATTAGCAAGATTTTGTTGGGGCACATGGAGCGGATGATGGTGATGACAAATGAAGCTAAAGGGATGGAGAGAGGCAAGGTCATGGGGAGTCAGTGCAAGGCTAAGCATTTGAACTTCATGCTACAAGGAAACAAAGGGGAGGAAGAAAGGGCTCCATTCTCTTTGGATTATAAAATGCCAATGGTGTCCCTCAGGAGTGTTTGAGTGATAATTTAAAACTAAAAGCATTTGCATAAGAATATGGAACCTGGGCCCTGCTGGTATAGCTCAGTGGATTGAGCGCGGGCTGGGAACCAAAAGGTCCCGGTTCGATTCCCAGCTGGGGCACATGCCTGGGTCGCAGGCCAGGTCCCCAGTGAGGGCCATGTGAGAGGCAACCATACATTGTTCTTTCTCCCTCCCTTCTCCTCTCTCTAAAAATAAATAAATAAATAAATAAAATCTTTAAAAAAAAGAAAAGTAAAGTGACTTTTAAAAAAAAAAAGAATATGGAACCTGGAATACGTAATTAAATTCCCATGGTTGCATGTAACATTGAATTCTTACAGGTTAAAAAAAAAGTTTGATCTCGTGGATATTAAATAGAAAGAGATTTTGTGGTCTTGAAAATGGGCACAAAGGTGGAAAATGCAATTGAGCATGGACAAAGGTACTTACGAGGAAGGGATTAGATAATTCACTCTGTAACCATCATGCTGTGTGCTATCGAATACAGTTCTGGGAAGGCCCTGAGCCTCGGTGCAGATGGTTTATTGATGCCTTGGGTCAATGCTCTGCTGTAAGGAAAATAGTCAGCCAAACACTGGGCAAGAACATAAACATATTTGGTTGGTCTTTAAATCAAATGGAAAATGTTATCCCGCTCGTGTTGACAGGTCGCAGTGCAGGTCTGGGAACTAAACATTAAGAGAGAATGTGGGGACCAGAGGAGCCTGAGAGACTGAATGTTACGGTGCCTTTGTTTTGCAGGTTAGAAAACAGGAGCTAGGAAATTTGAAATGACTTGACCATGGATGTACAGTTTAGACAGCAGTACCAGGATTCAGCCCTTCCGACCTGTGTTCATCTCCTCCCCTAATTCCCCATGGCACAGCCAACACAGGATTGCATTTGGTTGGGGGGACCCAAAATAGGGAATGTATTTATAAAAAATGTGTATTTGTTCTTACATGCTTAACCTTCAATCCCCTTCCAAGTACTCTCCATTTGATGCAATACGCCTATCGAGACATTTTTTCCACTGCTCAAAACAGTTTTTGAACTCATCAAGTTTGATGCCTTTTAGTGCTTCTGCCGTTTTTTGTTTCACCTCTTCCACATCAGCAAAACATTTCCCTTTGAGGCCTTTTTTTCATCGGGGAAACAAAAAAAGTTGCTTGGGGTGTGATCAGGTGAATAGAGTGGGTCTCAGGGGTCATACCACTTTTGGTAAAAAACTGCTGAACACTCAGCACGGTGTGGGCAGGTGCGCTCATAAATCTCCCATTGTGAAATGGGCAAATGCATGGAAAGAGTCTTCAAAAAAAAAAAATTAACTGAAGCCGAATGCAGCCTCTCACAACAATGCCAGCTGGTACACTGATACAGATGGATTCCTAGAACACTCACCTACCTAGCCAGGGAAGCCTGTTCTACAAGGGGCCTGCCCTCCCAAAGATAATTCTGGGTTTTGTTGGGGGATGGGGAGGTTCCTCTTTGTATGCCTTGTGAAACTATCAAGGTTTTCTCGCTTATTTTGCTCTCTCCTTGGTAATGCTCACTTAGTGACAGCATTTTAAATCTGGAATTACTGTCAAACAAACATCAACAACAGGATTGATTGTCCTGCTTAACCTTTAAAGAGTACATCAATTTACATTCTGATGTTCTTTCCCTATAACCAGGAACTAGGTTTAAGTCTTGTTGATGTCCCAAATGGCTGCAGGGCACCTCTCTCTGAGAATGAGAAAGTGAAGGATAACTACAGAAGGACAGGGACTGAGCCAAGGTAAGGAATCCAGGCTCTGTGAGGACAAATCTGAGAGGGTGGAGTAGACCATGGAATCCAGCCGCAGTCATGGGCAGTGCATTCTGGGAAGCCAATGACTAGGAAGAATAGAAATGAGCAGAGGAAGCCAAGGAGGAAATCAGATGCTCAGTGTTGCTTCATAAAGTACTTATTTCTGTGCTTCCGTTTGTGTTTGTATGTAGGACATTTAAAGGGGCCGAACATGTGCAAAAATCGACCACTGTTCAGATACTGTATTCCATCTTGCTGTTTCCAGTGACACTGGTTATCCCAACTATGCCAGATGTGTGGTCTCAGTTGGTGAAGTTACCAGGCCCTTTTCTTTCCCTCCTGGAAACATATGCCACTATTTGAGGTGACAAATGGCATGTCAGCATCTGAATTTGACTTGGGAACTATCCATGATTTAGGCTTCTGAGCCTCACAAGCACTCTGTTTCTTCACCCAGCACACAGAACGTTAATACTTATCTTGCTGGGCTGTTGGCTGGAACACACAAAGTAACCTTTGCAAAGCTACCCCTGCAGTGCCTATCACATTCCAGGCCCTCCGCACATGCCATTCTCTTGAGCTCCCTTCCACAAACCCCGCAGATCACAGGACTTCCGGTTAAGGAATGCAGAAACGGATACAGCTGATACTTATTAAATGTCTCCTTTGTTTCTGACTCTGTGCCATCTGTTTAATCACCACAATATTTCCCATGTTCACTGCCTAGAGCATTTTAAAAGAAACCAAAAAAATATGACATAATTTGGAGGGTTTAGAGAGAGCTTAAGATTGTCAAGTTCAAGGCCCTTGTATCGTAGACAATAATCTAAGACCTAGAACGTTTGCTGAGGTCACACACCTAGGTAATAGAAGGGCCATGGCTAAAAGCCAGGACTTCTGGCTTCTGGTCTGGTTCTCATTCCACCATGTAAGTCGCCGAACCACCGAGACTTACAGTAGGCTGGGCACTGACTGCTCAGAGACATAAAACTGCTGATGGCAACCTAGAACTGTGTCACCGCTGACACTCGGGGTGGATTTATTGGCTTTGGTGTTTATGGAGACACTAAATATATATGTTCTAATTAATTAGGATGTAAAGCAGTGGTGCTCAAGGAGGTCTCTCCAAAACAAGCTACTGCTTGGAACTCCAACCTTTTATTTTCATTTAACACACTCACGTAGAACTTCACACATGGCCAGTACTCTTTGAGGGGTTTTACAAAAATTAACTCATATCCTCCAAGAAGAGGTTCTGTTGTTTCCGTTTTTCAGATTAAAAAAATGAGGCACAGAGAGAATAGAGCTTTCCCAGGGTCATGTAAGCATGAAGAAGCAGTGCCTGGGCCCTGAGCCCGCGCTCTTAACCACTTCCCTGCCCTGCTCCCAAGTGACACAAAATGCCGAATGTTCTTCCCAGTGAAGGGCATTGTTTCACTCTTCCTCTCCCTTTCTGGACGGTCTTCTGTGTCATTTCCCCAAGGGACCTGCAGTCCCTTTGGGCTTTCTGACATTTTGTATGCCTCTGATTGTCCACCCTGCCTGTATCCTGACTCCAAAATCTCCATCTTCTTTGCTGTGCATGTTGGTTATGGAGAATTAGAGTCCAGTAGAGTAAAAGATGAAACACCAGGACACTTACACTACGTGTATTATGGTAGGAGATTAAATGCAACCATTGTTACCCGGTGCATCTTTCAGTCTAATGGGAGAATTAGACTTTAAGCAATTCCACAAATAAATGTATATTTCAAACTAATGTGAGTGCTATGGAGAAAATTATAGGGTGCTGCTATGAGAAAATATAATAATGTAACCTAATTTACTTTAGTGAAGGTGGTTGTGGAAAGCCTCCTTGAGAAAGTAATTTTTAAGCTCATACAAGGTCTGTCCAGAAAGTATTTAGCCATGTACTTTGAAAAATAGAGGCATTTATTGAAGAAGATACAAGATATGAGAAACATTGTCGGTAGGACAATGACGCCTCAGTCCCCTTCAAAATAGGCACCTTGGGACCTCACACAGCTCTCCCAAATACCATCAGCTGCCCTGTCATATTTTCCTGAATCTCATCGATGGGCTAAAATCTCTTCCCTTTCAAAGGTGATTTTAATTTTGGGAAAAGCCAGAAGTCACAGGGCACCAAATCTGGCCTGTAGGAGGGCTGAGTCACCTGGGTGATTTGGGGTTTTGCCAAAAAACTCTGCACCAGATGTGATACATGAGCAGATGTATTGTTGTGATGAAGCTGCCAATTACCAGTTGCCCATAGCTGTAGTCTTCTGAATCATCTGAATAGTTTCCGTGGAGATGTTCAAGCTTAACACAAAATTTGATGCAGATTCATTGCTCTACTCACTCAGTGATTTTGAATGTGACGGCCATACAGCACACACGCTCACTCAAGTGCATCTACTGCCCCCACTGACTAGTACAGTGCAGTTGTCATTGTTCACACAAGCACATTCCAGTTCACTCTCCTTGGCTGCCAGGTTACATTGATGTCATGCAAACCATTCTTGTTACATTAACAATGGTTGAACTTTTTCTGGACAGACCTCGTACATCAGGGGTCACTATTGTGAGCCAGGAGAGGACGAGGGGTAAGAGCACTGCAGGCAAAGGGAGTAGCAGTGCAGAGGCTCTGAAGGAGGAAATAGATGCACACATTCAGAAAATGCAGAACATCCTCCAGGAGCTGAATGGGGAGTAGTGAGTGTGGGGAGAAGTGGGTCAGGGCATGACTGGAAAGGTGGTCAGCTCAGACCAGGCAAGGCCTCACAGGCCACAGTGAGCGCTGAATTGTACTGGATTTATTGAATTTTATTTGACCTTATTCTAAGTACAAGGTAAGCCATTGGAAA